>JANPWX010000024.1:3728601-3783481 GCA_024734555.1 Trochalopteron elliotii | reverse complement strand
TATCAGCAATGGTGTGGCCAGCAGGACAAGGGCAGGGATTGTCCCCCTGTACTTGGCGCTGGTGTGGCCACACCAGGAGTGCTGTGTTCAGTTTTGGGCCCTCACTGCAAGAATGACATTGGGGTGCTGGAGCTTGTCCAGAGAAAGGCAGCAGAGCTGAAGAAGGGTCTGGAGCTAAAGTCTCATGAGGAGCAGCTGAGAGAGTTGTGATTATTCAGCCTGGAGAAAAGGAGGCTCAGGGGAGACCTTGTCACTCTCTACAACTACATGAAAGAAGGTTGTGTCCAGGTGGGGATCAGTCTCTTCTCCCAAGTAACAAGTGATAGATAGGATGAGAGAAAATGGCCTCAAGTTGCACCAGGGGAGGTTATTATGATATTGGATATTATGAAAAAATTCTTCACCAAAAGGATTGTGAAACATTGAAAAAGACTGCTCAGGGAAGTGGTGGACTCACCATTCTTGGAGGTATTTAAAAGAGTTGTAGATGTGGCACTTTGGAACATAGTTTCATGGTGGACTTGGCAGTGCTGAGTACCAGTTGGACTCAATCATCTTAAAGGTCTTTTCCAACCTAAACAATTCTATGATTTTTATTCAGCTTTGAGATCTTGTTCTATGACTAGGATTCCTAGCCATTGTTGTGTAAAACCAACAATAACTTTTGTGAGCTTGCAGAATAGCATAAATACGCAAAAGCTTTCTCCAATCTGATGGGAAAATACAAGGACACAGCATTCCCAGTTTCACAGCATTTGCAAACAGTACAGCCTGCAAACAGGTACAATTTTAATTCTTTCTGCAGTGGCAAACCAGTGGCAAACCTGTCAAGAGA
Source organism: Trochalopteron elliotii (assembly GCA_024734555.1). Classification (NCBI taxonomy): domain Eukaryota; kingdom Metazoa; phylum Chordata; class Aves; order Passeriformes; family Leiothrichidae; genus Trochalopteron; species Trochalopteron elliotii. The sequence continues at coordinate 3,782,646 of JANPWX010000024.1, read as the reverse complement.
GAAACTTGCTCTCAGGACTATGTGAAGATGTTTTTTTTGGGAAGTTATTCTACCTGACTACAGGTTCTAAAATGTTTGACTTCCCTGCTTACTTTTGGGTCTGAATACTTAAATAATGGGTTGACAGTATGAGCATCCAGCACCAGGTGATGAATGGGAAATCAGTATTACTCTCTTCACTTGACGGGTTGATTACTAGAAGGTGCCACAATGATACCCAAATTCACAATAAAACACAATTATATAAAACTTACGCAAAATCTCTCCTTTTAAAGTTTTACCATAATGAGTTTAAAATATGCAATATCTCTCCAGCACAAAGCAATCAATTGGTATTGTAGACCTGCCTCTTTATGGCTAGAACTACCAAAGAACATAGTTCCAACTTTGCTCGATTAGGGACATGGGCTGACATCCTATTTTGATTCATCTGTGTTAATGAAAGACATAAAGTCAGGACTAGTGAAAGGCAGGCCCTTCATCCTAAGAGTTCCTAAGTTCCCAGCTGACAACCTCCTTCCCTTGCGGGTTGTCCTGCTGTAGTGACAAGCATTCACACAGCGCTCTCAGCTGCTGTTCTGTGAGGGACAGGACCTTAGCTCACAGCTTGGTCTCATGAGCTGATCAGTTCCAAAAGAGAAAGTACCAGAGCTACCAAGGCACCATCTTTTTAAGGTCACGCTTTAGTTGCTGACAGTTTTGATGGTTCAGAAAGCTGGTGATGCCCAGCTAGACTAGGCTAGTAACTCAGCCTAGTCTATTTCAGGCCACAAAGAGAGGAAAAAACTCAGTTGAAGGGTGGCATGAGTTCATGGCTCTGCTTTTCCTTCAGTGTTTAACATTTCCAGCCAGGTTTTGCACTTGATGAAATGTCACAAATGCAATAAATCAACACACATGTCTTTCTTCCCATTTTCCCTTACATTGCTGCCATTTTTGGGCAACATCTTCTTTTCATTCCCAGCCCAATATTAGTAAAAGAATAAGCAAAACAGCATGTGCATTAGGAGTCTAAAGGACTAGATTCTCCTGGAGCATGAGCATTGGGAAGCATAAAGCAAAAGGACAAGAAGTGTCACTCCTCGGAGACCCTCACCAAGCTAGTGTCCTAATGAACTCCCGAGGGCAGCTCACTGCTGGGAGAGAACAGCTCATTATTTTTATTTCAGATGTCAGAGAGAGCACTTGTAACAGCAGATCCTATACTAAAGAGCTCGTTTAGTACAAGAAATGAGCTTAACTGCAGTCAGATACTGTTGGGAGACATCCACATTAATGTTTGTCGGTCTCCAGAGAAGAACTAGCTACAGTCTCATGAATGAAATAAAGAAACCATGAATGCCAGGGAAGTGCAGAGCAATAGGGGAAAGGGAAAGGAAGAAAAGAGAAAATCTCAGAAATAATGGTTGAACTTAGAGGTGACAGCCATCAGTATTAACACTGTACATGTCACAGAAGAAAGGACTTTGTTTTCCCACTGAAGTAATTCTTCTCCTTTATAGTCTGCCATGCACTCCCACCCAGGCAGCAGCCCCATGATGCACATTGGGGCCAGGGCAGTGGGAATGATGGATTCAGTTGGCCGTCCAGGGATGGTCAGGCATGGAGAGGTGGTGAAGGGCCCAGTCAGAAGCAGCAGGTAGTAAGGACACCTGGGAAGGGAAGGCTGACACACCTTGCTTGTTGCAGGGCTCAGTCCCGCACCATGCCAATAACATGCCTCTCCTTTGAGTGCCTAGTAGCAAGATAAAGCCCATGCCACTTATATTAGTCATAGAAATGGTTTTATAGGGCTTACTGTTTTATTTTAGAAGATGCCAAGTCTTAGGAAGTAAGTTACAGTGAATCTGCTTGAGATAATTTTAACAATTGTGTTCAAAATTAGACTTTCCTTTTCAAGAGAAAGCCCAATGTGTCTGTCTAAAAAAGCTAGGCAAGCATCTTAAAAGTGGGACTGACTCTCAGTTATTTATGTCTGTCTCTTATGCAAGCACACACAGAAAACCTCTTATTTTGAAAAATAAACTGAAGTGTAATAAGTGTCAGGTTTTATACATAAGGCATGTAAAGAATAAAATAAATTTTAAAAAATATAAAAGCATAAAAGACACGAGGAGAAGCTGAAACATATTTTCTTTTAATACATACCATTAAGGTCTTGAGATCCTATTGATAAATGCTAAGTAACAAAATAGGAGGCAGGGGCAGGAAGAGGCTGTAATTCCCAATCTTGTAATATGTCGGGCTGCTAGGAATTTGTCTGGTGGGGCAGAAGTAAGGGGGGTGATGCAGAAGATTTCAGAGTCAGCACAGAACCTTCATCTGGGCAGTATCTCATGTCTGAGGAAAGCAGTGAGGGCTTCATCCATTGAGGGAGAAGAGCCAGCCCTTTCCTCCCCTCTGGAGCCAGCCAGGCTGGAACCCCTCGCTCAAGCACCACAGGTTCTGGGCAGCTTTGAGCCACCACTTATCCTGCAGCACAGTGCTGCACTCCAGCCCCAAGCAAGATATATCTAAAGGCAGATAATCCACCAGCTAATCATCAAAGATATCTTTTTTTCTGAGTTATTTACAAGCAAGACATACCAGATTATTGAACACATACTTTGTTAGGAATGCATACAGGGCCATGGTAGCCTAGCGGTAATAAGATGAGAGATGATATATGCAAAGACACATTTGGTGCCTGTAATTGTTTCCTAAGCCCTTTACCTCTGGTTTTAAGCCTTTTTTTTTCCTACTGCCACAGCAGTAAGCATTAAGGAGGCATGAGATACTCAGACAATTTACATGGGAGAGAAAGAAGGGAGTTGTACTATGCCTTTCAATGTGATTTCACTCTTTGTGTTCACATCTTTTCCCTGAAAGTCCCAGTCCCACTACTACATCCTGCTTTTAAAATGATATAAACATTCATCCAAAACTGTGGAAGCATTGTTTGAACCCAGGATCAAAGCCATGAGCAAAGACTAAACCAGACTTCCCTCTCACTCATTCACAAAGATCTCATTTCTCAGCATCTGCTGCTTTATTCCAATGTCACCTTTCAGCAGCCCTTTGGCAAGTGTTCTGTATTTATTTATAAGCTAGTGCACTTATGTTTGGCTAATATATGCATTATGGCATTAACCAACCTTAAACATTATTCTTCTCTCTAATCTCATATGCTTTTACATGTCCTAGTTTTAAATGTTAAATGACAAAATCAAAATGCTTGGAAATAACTGCTTGAATTCTTTGCTCATATACAAATTCAAAATTCCGTATTAGAATAGAACATTTGCTCATTGTTTTTTCCCTCCCACCTGATCATTAGTTTCTCTCAGGGGAAACACTCTGGCAAAATCACAAAATAGCAGTGCCACAATAGAAGAAACATGGAAGAATGCCAGTGAGTAAAAATATCCTCCCCAAAAGCCAGTACACAGGAACATAAATATATCTGGGAACTCCTGGGTCATCATCCCCCAAGGCCAGAGACATGGTGGGCTTTTAGTGGAGCACAGTGTGGCCTGACTACAAACATCAGTAACTTCAAAATGGAGGGGGTTTAGTACAAAACACAAAAAAACCCTACAAAATCTATATTGCACCATTAAACAGTGAACAAGAAAAAAATCAATTTCATTGCCAGCTTCTAAGTAAATCTACTGTGTATCTAGAGGTAGACACATCAAAGACATTTTCCGGGCCCCTTCCAGGGTCCTAATTGGTGCTCCAAGGTGTCACCCAGCAAGTCACCTCAGATGGGAATCAGCAATGTGGCACCAGGAACCAGGACTTCTGCCTTCACACAAAGAGAAAGAGTATTTGTCCAGGCAAAGTGTATGCCATTCAGAATCAATATGTTTAAATAAAATCATGAGCAAGTTTAATTAGAGAGTAGTGACAAAGGAAATTAACTTTGAGGAATATAGACAAGGGTAGCACAAAATAAGAGTAATACAAGAAGGAGTGATGAGAATAGACTCTCATGAAACACTGGCATCTAAAATGTGATTTAATATAATCAGTTCAGTAAATCTGAGAATATTAAAAACATTCTTCAATTGCCAGTACAGAACCTAGCTCCTTCCTGTTTCAGTAGACCTGGAAAGGGAGAAAACTGCTGAAATGGGGAGAATTATACTCTGAGATAAGTCCGTAAGGCTTCTCCTACCTACCTCTGGAATGGTAAAGCCATTTCAAAGCCCTTAGGCTACTGTGCACCCCCACACTTAAATCAAATTCCTACCTAGAATATGAAAACCAGAAAGGAATGTAGTGAGCTATTTACAATTACCTGGTCTGAAGCAATACAATGTAAAAGAAGCTACAAAAAGTTAGCCAGGAAAGCAGCTGGTAAATAGGTACCAATGTTCAAAACAAATTTAGGCCAGATATGAGAGCAGGGTTTTGTTGGGTTTTAGGAAGAATAATTTGCCCAAAATAAGGCATATTTTATAGCCTTAAGGTCCCTATACAAATAAAACAAGCAGATCTCTTAGAGGAATGCATGCAAAATTATTCTGAAGTTATGCGTTTATTATTATAAGGCTGAAAAAAGAACTGAAAGAAATGCTTTAAGAGGAACCATATGCTGAAGCATTATTCACCTTTTATCCTCAAAAACATGTTTCTAATGTGGGCACTCTGAAGGCTCATTTCAACAAGCAGTAGTCTCTGAAGCTGCTGACCCAAGAAAGCTTTTAGTCATGGCAGTTATGGCGGCTTATTTATGAAATCCATCAGTAAATTTAAACTATTGCAGCCTCTCATTCCATGTTGAAGACTACCCTACTATTGCCCTGAGCTCTGCTCTGTGTGTCCCAAATTGTCTTCTGAGTTAAAGGAAAAAGTGGTTCCCTGTGGTTCAGGAAAATAATTTGGATTTGTCCTACCCATAGGACTGAGATCAGCCTCTTAGCTGTCACTGAGCACAAACACAGACTTTAATCCATTGTTCATCACTTGGGCAGGGACTGGGGAACCTTGTTGCACTGGAGCTGAAGTGAGAGGCAGCACAGCAGAGATGTGGTGACTTGGTCTGCTGGGTCCTGCACACCACAGGGACTGGCATGTTTAGTGTCCCCACAAGGTGGACATCTGAAAGGATACCTTCTCAAAGGGGGAAAAGCAAGCTGGCCCCACTACTTCCTCAGTGAATTTCTGCAGTCATACTGCAGATTCCACTGTGTACTCCAGATGTGATCCAGCTAGCTTGTTACTGTCAAGAAGAGGAAGGTGATTGTTCCAATGCTTGTTTAAATGATAATTACCTTTGTATGGTAACCTAAGTCACCAGCCTGTGCAATTCTTCAGCTTAGGGTCGCAGACACTTGTAAAATATTTATTGTCATGACATTTCAGGGAAGACCTATTCTAATTTTAGCTTTGGCTAGCAGGTTAAATCCTAGCAGAGAGGTGGGAGATTCTCATCAGAAATATTCTCTGGAGTAGTGAGGCATTGCCAGACTTCAGCACTTCTGCGAATACAGTTTCCACACAACTGTGAGGGAAGGAGGCTTTATCTGCTCCCTTTCTCCACTCACCCCAGCTGGCAATATGGTCCTGGCCTGGATACTAAGTACATGGTATTTTCTCTGTTATATCTGTGACCAATAATACAACTTGTAGAAAATTTAGGGACCAAGCAGTAAATGAAGTCTGTTGACCCAAGCTTGCCTCTGAGCACGAGTCCTCTCAGCCAAATCAAGACCACAGCCCTGCTTTCACCCAGATGGTGATCTTTCATTTTCTTACTTGCAAAAAAATGTTTTGTATTAGTTTTTATGTTATTATGAGATGTTTGTAGGGACCATTAAAACCTGTGTGTTTTGCAGTGCTCAAGGACACACTGCAGAGTGTGACCTCAAGGCTCTCATGCTAGGCTTGATGTCATATAGGACATCTCTGGGACCGCTGCTGCGACTGTCAGCAGGAGCAAACGTTGAGTTTTTAATTGTCTTTACTAGTCTTCAGAAACCCTTTGGTGCCACAAAGACAAAGCTTGTGATTGTACAAGAAATGCTGAAGTGTGTTCATTTTCAATATGCAACATTACCTGTTGTGAATGAAATTAAATTATTTTGCATATACAATGGCTATGTAGAATTAATCATAAATAGTTTTAAAATAAAATCCTGCCTATAATGTAGCTCATAAACCAGATTTTCTCTCTGATGCTTTTAGTCTGTCATGATTGCCTCTTCAGCTGGATCTGAAGTGTCAGAAAATGGGCTTTCTATCCATCACCTAAAGGAACAGTTGCTCCCAGCATAAGGACAAGACAAAATAAGTAAAGCTTCAAAAGCAGTTTTAGCAGGTTTCTTTAGGTATTAAAAATCTTGGCAAGAAATATTACTCCACAAAATGAAAGAGAATACTAGTGAAAACTATTATTATCTACATGCACATATGCATGAACACAGGCATACTCGTACACGAGACTACTCTCACACTAGTAACAAATAAAAGGAATGAGTTGGACTGAAAAAACTGCAAGAAAGGGTGTGGATTCAATGGAGCTGTATAAAATGACTGGAGAAGGCAATCCAAGCTGCTTTCTTCTCATATGGTACCCAGTGCTGACTCTTGTACTTGCACTGTGCAAGCAGAAATTCCCACTGATGTGTTGGTTTGCGTTCTGCGAATTAGATGTGGGCAGTGAATTCAACAAGAGCTTTTTTTAGGTGTTAGCTACACCCTAGAAGTGACATGTTGTCCAAAGTCAAAGGGTAAAATCCTGGCCCCACAAAATTCTGTGGTAAAATTTCCTTTGCCCCATGCACCTATTCTCCCGGTTATTGATGCCTTTAGCCCATTATATTGCCTTCTGAGAAACAAAGAACTGGAGTTCATCTGAAATCTCTTTATGTAGTGTCTTTGACTCTGTATCAGTGTGTTCCTGTAGGACCCTGTCAGGATGGGTCCTCTTCTGAGAAGTTTGACTCCCCCATTCTCTCCTTGGCCTTGGATCAGCAATTAAATTTCAGCAACAAGCGTTTCATTCAAAGAGGAAGAGAAATATGGCTCCTAGAAGGATGATTTGATAGCAAAAATAAAAAATAATGTTTACAGGTTCCAATTGTTTAAAGATGGTAGCAGTTTGAATGTTATGCAGGAGTTGTAGACTAAGAAATCACATCATCCAGCAATCCTTGAGAAGATTAAATCTGTAAATTCAGCAGTATTTTGAAATGTTTAGTATTGTTTAGACATGTAAAGTAGAAAAATTCTGTCTCTACACATAGCTATTTACACTCAGTTGCCTCAGGGGAGAAGTTTCCCCTGTTGTGCCTTCAGAGAGAATTAAAACTACAGTCCTTGAGGGCAAATGATTTCGTCAGAGTGCTGCTCTCTCAAGCCTCATCGTTTACAATTTGTCATGTCTTCCTGCATATTTCCAACTTTTCTACCTCGTCTCCATAAAAAGATGCCCATAAAAGAGGTGTTGAGGAAACTTCCCTGTCTGACCATCCAGGAGCCACACTGGCACCACCTAAGCTGGGACTAAGGCTCCTTTGTAGCTGCACATCCACACTCACAGTCAGATCAGGTTTCCTCATCATCTTGACCCCAGATTTCCTACAGCAGAGTCTCAGACATCTCAGTCCTTAAAAGAATGTAATTGTGGTGACATAACAAAACATCAACTTGAAATGTGTGCCTCCAAGGAGGGACCTGGAACAAGGGAAACCCTGGGCTTTTATACCAACACAGTTTAAGTGCTCAGGAGCCTGGAGATGGTTTCTTCTGCTGCATCTCTGAGTGTCCCTCACCTGGCTGAGCCACAGGTCCACGAGCCCTTTGTTACACAAAAGGTCAGAAGTTCACGGGCTCTTTTCTGGGCTTCCATCACCCAGAGCTCGGCCTGCAGCTGCACACCAAGCTACCTGCACCCAACATCTTCCTCAACACAGAGGACCCCTTGCACACGTGAAAGGGGAGTCCCCAGCTTTCAAATGCTCCTTCTTGGAAGATCAATAACAATTTTGTAACAGAGGACATGATAATATGCCCATTGTTCACAATCTAAATAACAATGTGCAGCATCAGCTTCTAAATGTCAAGGTCATTTGGGGTATTTCTATTTTGAGTAAAATGGCTCCGTACAGTTTCCATGGTTTCACCTGAAATATGTACTGAGCCTCATTGTTAAGAACCTTGAAACCTGACCATTCTATTAAGAAGAAAGAGATCCTCTTCTGTAGGTAGTCAATTTGACTTTTAAATGTAAAGCAGTCTGTGTTTACCCTGGATAGGTTTATGGATCTTTACACTGCATTTCTGAACAAAAGCAGATGTTTAGATTATCCAATTTGCCCTTCTTTTTTGGTATATTGCACAATAATGCATTTAATCATTTCTACAGCAGAGATTTTTTTATACAGTGGAAAGGTTGGCTTTATTGTTTACTTTACATAAGGAAATATCAGCGTTATTAAAATAAACTATTGAGATACATAGTAGGTCACAGTCATAATGAAAATGCAAAAGAAACACAATATGCTTTAGAAAGATTTTAAAAGTTTAGCATTGCTTCAGGCTGTATTCTGCATGTGACATTCAGCTGTGGAAATAGTAACAGTTATTAGAAATGCCAAATTTTACAGGACAAGATAGTAATTTTTCTATTATTGCTGTTACTTAATAAGTATTAATCAGAAACAGAATGCTGGAAGGAGATTGAAGAATGACTCAGATGAATAAGGCAAGGAATAGTTTAATGAATTTTAAAACCTCAAAATGCAAAATTAAAACTGTGGATGCTAAAAGACAGAAGATTTCCATATTAAGTCCTCCAGTACTGTTCTTGTTGAGTTGCCAGTTTCAGAATGGTCCTCTTTGCAATATTACTGGCATAAACACTGTGTTTTTTCACCAAAATGGAGTGATGCATTACAGTGATGTAGCTCCACTGATAGAGATAGGATTGGAGCAGACACTGCATAGCAAGGAGGTCCATTGTCTTATTAAATGGACACTTTTACAGCCCAATTTTAAGCAGAATATTGAACCAGGTCATTATTTAAATCTGTCCTTTCTTCTTTCCTTCCTTTCTTTCTTCTGAAGCCTATCTATTAGTAGACTGTCATCAGCTGAAGCTCTCATAATTCACATGACATCAGTCTGTGGTATTTTTCTCATTTGCTAGTTCTTCATTTTACAGCTGTAGAAGACAGAAAATGTATGAACATAGAGGAAAATTGCCATTTTATCTCTGATAAATTGCAGTTTCATGTTGTGGAAGGTTTGTTCATTTTCCCCTTATCAGGCCAAGAGATTTTTAAAAGCAGTAAATGGGATCCAACCCACCCTAAGACTCTAATTGTCTTAGATGTGGCCATTCATGCTGAGTTCATGGACTAGACTCTATATTCAGCAATACAGAGAGAATTCAGTGGTTGACCTCTAGATATCTTTTGTTCTTTACTTTATGTACATGCAACAAATAGTTTGTGAAAACGCTTAGAGTATCTGTACACTGACATAGCTCTGAACAGTTTTGCTTGGTGTCAACAGAATTTTTATACCAAACTAAAATGTGTGAGGACTTAAGACTTTGGCTACCTATTATGTATTATTTAAAGAGTTTACATATATTTCTATATCCATCAATGTTATTTCTTGTTTGAGGCATTTCTCATATGTGGGATTTTATCGTCCTTATGGTTTTAGTCATTAGAGAGGAAAAAAAAAAAGAAAATAAAAACTTTGCATACCTTGTATATTTTCCTACTATTGTTTTCATTAGAAATCCTAAAGAAATCTGTAAAAAACTAGCATAATTAGTGTCCAGCTTGCTTGCATTCTCCATTCTTCCTATCCATCCCTATTGCCTTCCTCATACATCCTTCCAAAAAGATCTGTCCCACTGTTCTGCCAGCTATGCCAGAAGTCACCTTGTAGGTGTACAGAAGGATGTCCAGCTCCTGGAGTGTGTGGTCTCTGCTCCACAAGGGAGTGGGTGCAGACCACAGAAGGATGAATTGTTCCTGTCAGCCTCACAGGAACTGATGGCACAGTTTTGTACTCTCCTCATCCTGTTCAGCCAAACCAGCTAGCCTGGATCTGGCTTTTGGAGCAAAACTAAATTGGTCAAGCAGAGCTTGTGTCAGATCATTAAAGAGGCATCATGATGTAACAAAGTATTGCATCTGATACAACATATGTGTTAATAAGTACTAGGTTTGTTTTTTTTTAAATACAGAGGGGCTTTATAAACATGCAAGATCTGTTGTATTCTTTCTTATACTTCAGAACACAAGAGAAATGCATGTTAGAAAGTGTTCCCAGCACTGAGACACTTCAAATTCCTTCACAGTCTTAATACCTGGGAGATTAACAGGTGAAAAAACCTGTCTACAGGGCTCTAAAGGAACAGAAATGACTGAAACCTGAAACATCCTACCACATCCAAATAAAAGCATAAGAAATTGCAACCAGTAAACTGATGAGAGCTGTATGAATGTTTCACAGGCTGATGTATTTTAGGCAAGCTTACACTTGGGGCAAGGTTCTTTGAAAACTTTTTTTTTTCATTTTTTTGGTTTTTTCCCCTGGCTTTTTTTTTCCTTCACCTGCAAAAATTCTCCTTCAGCTCTTTCTTAAAGCTCAGAACATGCACAGCACATCAGTATTGAAACTTCATGGTCCTTGCTAATTTTGCAAAAGGCCATATATTGAGTTCTTTTGATCAGAATTGCCAGCTCTGGGAGAAACAGAAATTTTCGACTGTCACTTGGCCAATCTTGCCTGCATTATCTTGCCTGCAAAATAAAATCTGTGCATCCAAGAGTTTCAGTCAAGAATTTATAGACAAAGCTTCAAATCACTCTAGACAGAGAAGAATTTCAAATATCTCTTAGCTATACAGAGCCCTTACTCTTCCCTAAAAGACCAGACAGTTGGTGCTGTGCTGCCAATTCAGTGAGTGATAAGAAAGCACAGATTTTTAATCAGCTGTGTTAAAACTCAAGCAATATTCTGTTTCTGCTTTTAGTCTATTAAAGAATGTAAATATTTTTGAATGGGATTTACATGAATAACACGAGAATACTTTTTTAAAAGTTGATGCATTTCAGTGTCTAAAGCATAGAATCACAGAATTATTTGGTTTGGAAGGGACCTAGAAAATCATTGGTTCTAACCAACAGTGACAGCAACCACATATTATCCACGTTTAGGATTCCTTCTCTAGTCACTGAAGATAAACTTCTTGACTCATTTCTCACATGTGCCAGTGGAGATGTCACAGGACACTTGGGAGCACTGCATAAGGGTGACAGATGTTGCACACATTACAGAGGAGACCCATGACTTCCCAGAGCTTCATCAGGACATCAGGCAGGATGCTCAAAGGCAAACTCATTGGAGTTTGGAGCTCCTCATGCAGCCTGCTGTTTGAGAGTGACTTGAAGAGCTCAGAGCAGCAGGCAGTCTGTCAGCTGCCTTGGTTAGGTTTCCATTGAGTGTAACAAAGTCTACACAGCTTGTTCCTACATAGTTATCTGCATCTAGGTACCTAAATCTTAATGTCTGTGACCTGCTGCTGAGTCTCACCACAGATGTGCAAGTAAGAACACAAAGTTGTTGGGATTTGTAGAGGGATCAAGTAAAATGTGCTGTGCATCAGGTAATACTGATGTTCTAGGGAACAGCAATTTCCAGAATTAAACAATTCCTGGAATAAGCTGATGGATAAGATCCCTGTCCAGAAAAGCATGCAAGAATTTGCAATTAAGCATGCAAGAAGCTTTGTCTTTATTCAGTGAAGCATTGCAGCATACTGTGGGAATTTAGGATGTGCTTAACAGGTCTGCTGGTTCAAGACTCTAGCTCCACCTGCATACACATATTCTGCATTAAATCTTGTGCTTGTGCACAAGGCTTTGCAACCCCTGCCCACTGTGCATAACCTTAGTGGAAGTGGGGAAAAAAATTAAAGTCAAATAAGTGGATTTCTTAGCACAGTCATAACTAGAAAATCACATCCTCATGTGTGTTCAAGCGCTCATGGTAGCTGCCAGTTTGCTGACATACAGCAGGTGTTGAAATTGCCTTTGCCTGAACATCACAGGGGTTTGCCTTCAGTTGCATGTTCTTAATTCTGCAGTACACATCCAATTCAGAAAAATGTTTTTGAGTAAGGAGTGTTTGAAGTGGAATTCAGTTTTAGGAAGCTTGGAGGCCATAATTGATTGGCAAAAGATATTGGAAACATCTCCTACCAAGAGGTTTTTTGTGGGTTTTGGAGACCATGAAATCAGCTTTTACAAAAAAAAAAAAAAATTATGGATATAAAAAACATTTGACTGTGGGATGCTTCTATATTCAATGAATGGGAACTTTGTAATAAAAGTGTTCATTTTTCTTAGTTCACCCAGGATTTCACTGCTGTGAAGTTAGAAAAAACTCAGATCTCTTCACTCCCAGGGCTGAACTGAAAGATTACAAAAATAAATGGTCATATTCTCATGGAACAACCAATTTCTAGTATAAAGTATATGGTAAAGCAGAAATACTAGCAATTTAACCTAATTTTAAAAAATAAGCTAGTCTTGTTATCTAACTTAAGTATGGCTCCTTATCAGAGCTGGAAAGATCCTTGTCTTGAATAGGTTCTCTAGATCTGTCTGAGCCCTTAGACCTGATTTACTTTTCCAGGATCTGTGTAATTGGCTTAAAATTAATAGAGAAGGGGGGAATGAGACACATGGGAGGACACATGATGGATACACATGACACTGGCAAACTTCGAGTAGCAATATTTTATTTATTTTATTTTATGCAAAAAAGTCCATTCCACAGCAAAACATCTTAACAAAAATGTCCGTCTTACCAAACCAAGAATATGTTTTGTTTTTAAATTTGCTTTTTAATCCAAAGCCAAGATTTGCTTTATTTGGTTTCCACCAGTGTTTTTTCTACACTGAACTGAACTGCCAAATGCAGTTTCAATAAATAAATTATCCAGAAGCTTTGCTGATAATTCTATTGAAATACCAAGAAGTTGCTGATCTGCTCACCTTGTCACTATGCTCCCCAGACAGCTTTTGCCCAACCTCTCATTAATTTTTTTTTTCTTAATTTACCTGTTACATTGAAATTTCTGGTTGTTTCTCAGATCTTATTATCTTAAGTCTTGAATTCCATAAGCATGAGAACAACCATCCATACAATTTCACACTACATAATCATGTTAAATCAGTAAAACATTGTTAATACAACCACAGAATACACTATCAATTGAAGTGCAAAAGTTCAAAAACACCTGATGAAAGACAAAGCTAGAAGGATTCAAACACTGATACTATCCACTAAGCTTCAAATACCTAAAGGGACCTTGTTACTTGTGACGTGTGGTCTACTCTGTTTCATTAAATCCTGGTCCTGTAGCTGTGGCTCTGGCATTTTCCAGACAAATCCTTCATCAGTGTTATAAAATTGGGCTAAACTGGCTGACAGTCTGATCCAAACTAATCCTACAGAAACATTAACAAGTCCCAAAAGCAGCTGCTATTAGTAGCTGATCTGTTTGAAGAAAGATGAACCAAGTATGATAAAGAGGTTAAAAATAAGTTCAACAACCTGCGTGCTTGGCCATGCAGCTTTCTGTCTTTGTTATCTAACATGCTCACCTCCGAAGAAATCTCTGATTTAATTAGAAGTACCAGTCTGGGATTCATGCACTTACATAACAAATCACCTTGGGAAAGAATTTTTAAAAAGACCTTTCTACCAGGAATACTATCCCCAAATATTAATTATTTATGCTTGTAATAATTACAGCATGGAACTGCACAACTAGCCAGCTCACAGTTTTGCATGTGCTGAATTACGATAGTTGCAGACAATTAAGGCCAGAACTTGAGTGATAATGATCATACTGCAGAAATATTATGTACTTCCTCTGTCTTTCGTTACTCACTGCTATAATGAGACTCCTTCTGTTTTCCAAAATATATTCTGGCCATTGTATTTTTATTATTTTTTCTTGCCAGATAATCTGCCATCTAGCCAGAAACCTGAAACTGGTTTAGCTTCTATTTTTAAATCTCTGCATTTGAATTAAGTAGGTTTTTTTGGTTTGTTTGGTTTGTTGGTTTTTTTTTAAACTCACATCTGCCACTTAAAAAAAAAAAAAGCCCACAGTTCAATTCAGTGGATTTATCTCAAATCCTGGCAGGTTAGCTTGACACGTTTTTGCAGAGCACATAGGACATTTGGGATTAAAGTTACTCCTTGTAACCATGTCATTAGCATTGTAGCAGCGTGCAGTCACTGATTGTGTTCTCTCTGCCTCGCCTCCACACCTCTAATCTCAGAGCTGACCCGATTTATATCACTAGCTTTACATGGGCCTGTACATATTGAAATCCAGGAGAGTGAAAAGGGTTAAGACTCCCTGAAAATAAACTCAGCTGGCAAAGAGATTAACCCATTTATAAATGCATTTTTGCCTGTTGCTGAGTGTGCAGAGTTTCATCCATTTAAGGAACATAGGCCTAAATCCAGATACTAGCACTGCATGGAGAGGGAGAAGAAATAGATGAAGTGGTATTTTAAATGGATCTGTTGCCAGCACACCAATTCAAATGATTTGGGGATTTTTGGGAGAGAGGGAAGAGAGGAAACAGAACAGTGAATTTGGAGTCAGCATCTCAGAGAAATCGTCTACAGTGGTTGGTGTAAGAAAATAGTCTTTTCCTTTCCAAGTACCGCTTATCATTGGTATCTCTGGAAAACCTGATGTCCTCTTAAAAGCATTCCCAAAGTAGATGCAATCAGTCATCAATGGCAGAGGTTTATGTAATCTCACATTTACAGAGAGGAAAGCAATTTATGGATGAGCATGAACATGAGACACAGTGGCCCTCAGACCTTTGTCAAAGGATTCCCAGAAACAACTTAGGTGACACAGAAATTACCAGTGTCTTCACAGGTGTCCCCATCTGAGCATGAAGAGTCTTACCCATTTGATGATCCCAGTTCTAAATCCAGGTTCTTCTAAGATTTAAAATACAGAACACCGTTATTCTTATGAAGATCATTTTCCACCCTTCTATATATGTCTTCTGCTGAAGCATCAAATACACAAGACTAGGTTTAAAAACAGTGCCTTGAGTTCACACATAGTACCAGGAAACAGCACAACATGCAAGGTATTCCCTGGGCAGTTTATGCCACATGTGAGTGAATGAGATGTGCAGATGCCAACTGTGTGCATGTGATCCCTTTGCACATAAAGAGAGACCTTAATGAGTGGGGATCCATGGCTGGACAGGCAAAGCACCTATGGAGCTCAGTTGGGCTTCTGGAGTTTCAGCTCACTCACACCTCTGACTCTGCTTCCCTCTTCTGATTGAAGGCAAGTCCAGAACATCTAAGCTGTATTTTAGGCACTGTAATATCATCCCCAAGAGCACAGGTGGCTGTGGAACTTCAACGTTCTGCTTGATAAGCCAAGGTGCATCTTCCAAGACTGTGAGTGAGAGCAGGGACGAGAGTTTGTGGATGAGAGCAGTTCTTTCTGTGGGCCCTGGGACTAAGGCAGGAGCTGTGCCTGGAGCAAGCACACTGTGCTTATTTGGTGATTTCTTACAGTGACAGGGCAGTACAGGTCATTGCACCAAAAATACTGGGATTATTCTCATTTTTTACCTAAAAATATCTAGCAGTAAAATCTTAAATTCACAATAGTCCAAAGCAGGAGAATGACTTTTCCAAGAGCCATTTCAGATAGACCCCTAATACAGGTACTTAGAATAATTTCCAGCACTTTTAAGTCAGATCAAAACCAGAATAAAATTGGTATAGAGTTAGGAAAAATGAGTGTGACCACAACTCTTACCAAAATCAACTATCCTGAGACTGTGAGAGGAATCATCCTGCCCTTGTCAGCGAGAAAAATGTCATGATTGTATGGTTGTCAAATCTTTCTCTAAATTAAGAGTGTCAGGTTTATTTTTGTACCTGTTACTATTGCATGCCTGCTGTCTTTTAAATATATGCAAAATTCCATCTCAAGAGAAATTTTGATTTTAAAAGGAAGAAAATGGTAAGGTGAGTTTAAATGTGATAAAAGGAATAAGCAAAAAAAAAAGTGTGAGTAGGAGACAAGGTAACAATCTTATTCAGATACTTTGTCATGTGTCCATAGCCAAGGGTTTTTTCAGACACTTCCTTCATATAAAAATGTAAATATTCAATAAATATAAATACTATATTGTCTCTGAAGGGTAATAGAAGAGACACACGCAACAGTATAATGATCAGTTCAGAAATCTGTTCTACATTTAAGTGGATTTAAGGTTGAAAGCACTTGTCAATAATTCAAGGGTAAAATACATTAAGGGACTACTGTAATTATCCAAATCTCAGGCAATATAAGCTGGGAAACTGAGAATCAAGGAACTGATTATAGAACATCCAGCCATGGAGTCATCAGGATTTTGTGGCCACTGTATAGTATTATGACTGAGCAGAGTTAAGGATAGCCTGCCTCTGTTGTGCCTGCTTTGTCTACATGTATGTTGATTATTTTTGGTGTAAAGTAGCTATATATTTTAATGTAGTTGGTTGCTACAGAGTGCCTGGTGCCTCTACTAAGAAGCAGTCAGCCTGTCCAGTGACTGTGAGAACACAAATAAGATTATTTTCCTATCCATACAAATATAAACAACATACTTCAGTGAATTAGAGCAAGAAAGATTAAATTAAAAGGCAACCCCTGGTCCCTGACAGCTGTGTCTCCTTTCCCTCACACAGCCCAGAACAGGACATCTTGTATCTTTGAAAATAGCCAAGAAGAAAGTGATCTGTGTGTAAAAATCACAGAAAACAGGCTGAAACGGATGTCAGGGGTCCTGCCTGACATATTGCTACACCCTAACCCCATGTAATGACTCCTTCAGTAGGTCACTGTCATAGATAACAGTAAAAGGAAATTACTATTTCTTAATACTTTGCCTCCCTTGCTATGGCTATTTAGGAAAAATTACCCTTTAAATACAAATAAGTGAAGTTCTCTTGGGAAAGTGCTGAAACTACAAATGACATAATCAAATGAAATCAAGCCTGTGTTATGGGCATTAGTCATCCATTCTGCATGTGTCCAGTCTGTTCAAAATGACAGAGAATGCCTTTGGCTAACTTTGGCATTAGAAAAGAATCATGATTCCACTTTTGACTTGTTTTCTTAGTCAGATGGTCTACATACGCTCAAACAAATCTGAACAGCTGAAAAAAAAAAAAAAAAGGCAAAATAATCAACGTCTTTTTGCTTTCTTCACCACCACTCAATGTGCATCTCAAATTAAGGCTAATTAATTCTTACAATTCATGTTTTCTTCCTGTAGAATGTGCTGCCAGATCAGATCAAAACAAAGAAACAAAAAACTTCCACCTGGAATGCAGCTTCATTCGAACAACACTGGCACAGATTGTCCCTGCACAGTGCCACAACAGCTGTGTTGCTTATGCAGAGCACATAGCTGATGGCAAAACAGAAACAGGAGTGGCACGAACTGGAAACCATCCACTCTGTTTAGTCTGTGGCTGTGTAGTTAGTAGTAAAAGAATATTCTGGATGCTTCCCTACCTGCTATCTTCACCCAGGGCCTTTCAATGACTGCTCTGAAGCAGGTTGTCACAGTAATGGATGCTCTCAGCTCTATCTGTCTTCCAGCTGCTGGCTGCTTGCTCTAGAGCTCATCTCTG
Organism: Trochalopteron elliotii; assembly: GCA_024734555.1. Lineage (NCBI taxonomy): Eukaryota > Metazoa > Chordata > Aves > Passeriformes > Leiothrichidae > Trochalopteron > Trochalopteron elliotii. The sequence continues at coordinate 3,764,943 of JANPWX010000024.1, read as the reverse complement.
ACACCAGTTCAAGGGAAGGTTCCCCTCCGTTCTACTGGCAGTGGGTACCTGACCTCACCAGTCTCCAAGTCATCCTAGAAGCCTGAGAAAGAATGTTTTCACTTTGTTCCTCTCTCTGCCCCTGCTAGGTGGGTAGGAAGTTTAGGATAGGCCAGGCTGTAGATTTGCTGTTCCTATCATGTTTGTTACATAATTTGAGAACACTTTTATTACTAGATGTTCTACGAACAGAGTAAATCAAACTTATTCTATTAAAGTACTGAGCTGAGGGCTGGGCTACAAAACTGAATGATGAATTATAAAGAGATCAAGTGATCAAATGGATTATTAATTTCTAACTAGTATATTGGCTTCATCTCTCACCCTTGACAAGCCACAGGCACAATAGTGAACAGATCCCTGGCCAACATTTCCTTGATTTTGGTCATTTATTTTGTGTTCCTCTGAACTTAGGAACACAATGAGTTCAAAAAAGCATGAAAATAAATCTCACCATTCTCCTGGTTCTTTGGGGATAGGAGAGCATCCTAGCTTCATATGTGCCTTCTGTTCTTGCTATTCTGTTCACAGAGTTTGTTGTGTGTTAATAGGAATGGAATGGAGCAATTTTTTTCTCCAGATCAGCCAGTCTGAATAATGCTTAATTTCTAACTTAAGTGCTGGGAATGGATTCTTGATACCTCATTGTGCTTAAATTAGTTCATCAACCAGAGTTCTTTATTTTGTTATAGAACACAATGAAACATATAAGGTTTTCCTGAGCTTCACCCACTGAGCTTTTACACCCCAGAGGCATTACACTTGGAGTCTCAGAAAAATGACAAGCAGGATAATGGGAACTATGTCCACTGTAAAACCTCTTGAACAAAAATGAAAGTTGAACCATTTTTGTATGTAATTAGGCTGGATAGAAAGGAGTAATGACAGCCCCTTCTATTACAACTGTGTGCATGCAAAGTTCTGTGCAGACTACCACAGCTGATCACCTCCACAGTCACTGCAGAGGCTGAATCCTGTCCTATCTGTATGTATGTTAGTCACTTGTACTGACAGCATCGACATAGAAACCTTCCATTTAAGGCTGACCAACATTTTCTGTTACAAGATCCATGTGCAAGCACTCATGAATTTACAAAAAAGGGCATATATAAACATATTTGTATGGGACTTCCCACTTCATTCAGAACAAAAAATTGAATAAATAGAAAATCCATTGTCATTGGCAATAAAACATCCTGATGCAGGAAAATATTCAAAAAGTGACTGATTGTATGGAAGAAGATGTAAGTTACCTCAAGGATAAATTTGGATGGTTGGCTTCAAAGATGGGTTCGTTTGATTCAAAGTATGGTATTGCTGTTTTGGAAAAGATCCAGCAAAACCTGCCTACCAATTTAACCTCCCAGAGGAGACAGCTTGAGGAACATTACAGGCAGAAGAGTGTAGTATGGCCTTCCTCCTGAGCACCTATTACAGCAGCAGTCACAGTGCAGGGCAGCCTGAGGCTGCTCCTCCCTCACAAAACAGGGGTTCAGGGACTAGGCAGGAATAGCAGAATTTGGGCTGCTGTCCTTCAAGGGGGGGACAATGTCACTGAAAGACATAGCAGAATTTACTCTGTGCTCTGAGCAGTGACAATCTCTCCATTAAGTTCAGTGTATTGATTGCAGGTGGTGATCGAAATTACACCTCAAATATATTCCTTAGAGTTTAACTCTCTGGTGGTACAAACTTGACTGAGATTATAGGTGGTCTGTCAATCAATTAAGTTATAAATCTGGCCTTTCAACCGTCGGTACCCAAATATTGAGTGAACAGAGAAACTCTATTAATACACATTAATAGCATTCAGAAACACCTGGATGAGCTGCAGCCAGATTTGTCCTCTGTAACCTCTCTTCAGTTATACCACACATCATTTTGAAAGTTGACCCCATGCCCCTGGCCCTTGCTGTGCTTTTTTAATCCCACAGACTCTTCTCCAGAAACAAAGAAAAAGAGTTAATAAGAGATCCCCTCTAATGTAACTATTAAGGGTGTTAGCCATACACTGTTTATTGGGCAAGGCATTTCACCAATGCCACAGAGATGCTGCTAGAAAATCAACAGAGCTGGTTCTATAAGCTGTTCTCATTTCCAAGAACAGCATTTGAGATAAGCTGTTCCTTCAGCAGCCAGAAAATGTTTAGTAGCTGTGAATTCTCTTTGTGCTTGGCTGCAGGTATATTCCAAGAGCTCACAAGACTGATTCAGTGAGTGATATCCTCAGGGATGATGCCTTCCAGAAGATACTCACTTGAGCTGTGATAATAAAGGACATAAATAAACCAGTGCCTCCATAACTCTGAACCTGCTGTAAAAACACAGAGGAACAAAGTAGAAAAGAATACACAGCTGAAAATACAACTGGGAAAATTCAAATTGGGAATTTTCTCTGTAACTGTTTGTCCTGATAATAGATCCAAAGTCCACTGGCCAGAAGCTACACTGGGTAAAGTTGAACCACCTGGAGCTCTGAGACAGGTTTGACTGATTAAATCTGCCCTCTTTTCTGTCTGTGATTAAACTCTGAGAAATGGGATTTACCTGTTGTGGCCACAAGACCTCATGCACTGCGAGGCCCATTTGTGCTTCCCTTACTTACTGTTTTGCATCCCTGCTCTGCCAGTTACTCATTTAGCTTTTTCCCATGCAGACTCCAATTCCATGTCTGCAGATACTCAGCCAGTGCTTCTGTCTAACAAACCCTGGGCCCAGGGGCTCACAGATGCATTTGTGGGGGACATGACATGGGGACTTTTTCAGAAACGTGCACATTTTTATCCCCTTTATCTCTGTGGCCAGATAACACGAAACTCCCACTATAAGAAAGCAACTGTTTTGCATTTCTAAGTCACTGATAATATAGGAATCTACCACTTATATACCAGTAAAAGTTGCTCCTCAAGGCTCTGTGCAGAGTTAGTCCTAATGTTTATCCTGGGTCATGAAGCAGCCTTTTGTGGTGCTCTGTCATGTTTCATCAACCACATAATGCAGGTTTTTCTGACCATAATGAGTAAAGCAGGCTGAAATGTGGCATATTAATAGATCTGCTACAAGCCCAAAATTCATAGATCTGTCCTGCATGATGTGATGCTGCCTAGAGGTACTTAAACCAGATTTGGCATCAAAATTTGTCTAGATCCATAGCAAGACTTTTAACCTATGCTTTTCTATCCTAGTTCCCAGATGACAAATATCCTAGTTCCCAGATGACCCAAATTCCTTCCCAACTAATACAAGAAGAGATTCAGGATGTATTTGTTCGAGCTTGGGGAGGCTAGCATGGTACAAAGTTACACAGTTAATGCTCCTAGCACAGACTCCCTAAGGATGACCTGTACAAATAAGATGGTGAAGCATCCAGGTCTTTGGGCCAGGTCCAGCATTACCAGTTCTAACAGAAAACTCCTACTCATCTCAATGGATTCTAAATTAAGCCCTCAGGCCCTGAAAGGCAGCTGCTCAGAAAATTATGCTAGGTCATGCCTAGAGACCAGGCACTGCAGTCCCAGGGATTACTGAATATTTTATCATTCAGTTATTAAAAAACATGTGTATCAGACATCTCTCAGGTTGAGCATCCATAACCCTGGCTGCTCCTGGGGAATTGAGGACATTAGCAGAAAAGCTATTTCAGGACTGCAGGAGTCTGCCTCCACTAAGCCAATACTTTTGTGCAACGAGGGACTTTGCTGGATATTCTTGTATCTTCAGTAGGTGTGGGGCTGACTCATGCTCTGCTGCAGTAAATAGCCCTAGCACATAATTCAGAGCTGCCCTGTGCATGTCCCTGGCCTCCTGGAGACGGATCAGTGCAGGGCCAGGGCAGACACCTGAGAACAACCACCTCCTCCCAGGCTTGTGTGCACACGGGGTCAAGGCCTTCTGCATGTGAAGCAGAAGGAAAAAACTTCTGGAAGGAGAATGGCTGCAGGGAGCCATGCACAGTGAGGGCAGGTTTTAACAGGCATCTCAGGGTACAGCTGTGATTTCAGCAGTCAGTTCATCCAAACAGAATCAAGCTATTCCCAGCACAACCTAAGAGGTATTGCTATTAAACAGCAGCTGAATAACAACCTACTTGAAAAGTAGCATCAACAATAGCACATTTACGTAGGTTTTCTTCAATACAATATGTAAACAAGCTAAATCACTGTTAATTACTTTTTAATGATTGTTAAATCATGCTATGATGTAAAATCCAGTTTTCTGTTTCTCAGATTCTTGGGAATAGCAATGTCTAATTGCTTAATTCTAGTCCTAACCTAGCTGATCCAAGATGAACAGCAAAGGAGATGTGAGAAATGAAGTCTGTATTTAAAAAAAAAAATGCTGTTTTAGTCTTTGTGCCTCATATCAATGGTTTCTGAGACAATGAGAAATTTCACATGTAGATACATGTATTCAAAGTATAGATACATGTATTCAAAGCTGAAAGTACACCAGAGTAATAAAGTCCCTCTGATTTCTTTCCCAGTCTGACTCACTGAAAATAAAATTTTTTGGGATAAATTTCACAAGAGCTACTATGAACTCCGCCTTGAAGTGGTCTGTAGGGAAACCCCATGTTCCTGAGAAAAATTATTTAGATTGTAATGTGCCAGCCTGCAATGTTCACTAAACCAAAAGTGCCAGTGACAGTGTTAAACAGACTTTAATACCTGGTAACATTTGTCTGTCCTCTGTTTTACACTTCTGCTCAGGAACGGTTACTGCAAACACTGATACTTCAGAAATTGTGGCTGGAAGGAGTGGATCAGGCTAAGGAGCACCATACCCACAGAAGCAAACATCATTTTCTTCAAGTATTGCTCCAAGAGAAAGGAATCTGGCCCAGAACCTTTATTATAAGTAGTAGTAATGCTATGTACTCTGATTCAAGTGTATCACCACAGTATTGCAGTCATCCTTATAACAGCATTGTACTTTCTGCCTGAAAGACAAAGGGCAGAGAAAGCAAATAGGGTCGGATTCTCCTCCCAAGTGTTCTATTTTGGAACATGCCTTGGTTTGTGACATTTATTCAGCTCCAGACCTATGAGGGCTAGGTGCTGTTATCAACAAAAGAAAGTGTTCAGACAAGCTGTATGGTGCCACTGCATTTAGTGGTCCTGTTGCTCTCCCCATGTCACAGGGCAAAATAACCTGAACAGAAGCAATGGCACTCAGCTCTCTCCAGACACTGGTGTGCATGTGGAAGGAAAAATAAAACATGCTTCCTGTGCACTTATTGAACAAAACTGTCCTGCACTGCCACCAGACTCCATGCCACCTTCAGATAAGGGACACCCTGGATATGCTGCCCAATATAGCCAGGGCCCATCCAGGACAGTGGTCCTTTTGCCACATCAGCACAGAGGGAGCTGAGACCCTCTCTAAAAGCCAGCCAACACGTCATAAGAGGCCTGTCCCACCCCAGCAAGGGCAGGCAAACCTAAGCCCGGATTCTGTGACCCCTCTCTGTGGGGAGAGAGTGTTGTGGGTATCCAAGGGCTGGCTTCACACCCACTGAACCAGGGTGAGGAGTGACACAGCCAGGGTTGCATGGTGGTGTGTCACAGTAACTAAACCTCTGGATACAAATAGACTGAGTGTTCATCTTAATTAAGCTGTTTGAAAGGTCAGACCCTCCAGTTCCTGTGCGCAAGGCCTGGATGTCAAAGCTCATCCTGTAGCAGTTGATGCCCTGCTGACCTCCCTGAGCAGCGGTTGCCGCCCTCACGCAAACTGCGCGGCTGTGAGGAGACAGACAGCCCCTCCATCTGCACACCATCTGCCTCACAGGAGCACCCAGTCATGCTGCTGGGGGCTGAGGCCACCCTGTGCAAGCCGTGCTGTGCAGAGCACGCACAGGCAAAGAAAATCCTTCTGCAGTCCCTGCAAGGACACCACAGATTTTGCCCTAAATCTCCACTGTAACAGGTGGTTACGCTGACCCGGGACCCACACGGGGTCTTGCCCCCTGTTGGCAATGATAGAAGAAACTCTGCATTTTTTGTGTGTGCATCGCTTCTGGATGACAGGCTGGTGTCTGCCTCACAGCTGACAGACAGAAAGCAGATTTGATTATTTGTCAGATGGAAAAAGCAGCAGTGATCCTCTCTTGCAGTCTCCAGAGAGGTGAAGAGGGAGGATCTGCTCTTAATTATAGCCTTCAGACTGGATCATGTCCTGAGAAGCCGAGAGCAGGATGATACATAGACATATACCTGTAATTCACTCTAGAAGTGACTCTGTGTTGACATTTGTGGAGACTAAAAAACAAAGTCAAAACCAAAACAACAACTACAAAAAAAGCACAAACAAACAAAAAAAGCCCCCTAATATGGCAACATTGCACTTTATTCACTGTAGCCTGCATTATTTCACTGTGCATCAAATATGCTAGAGCCATGTAGGAAGGATTTCCAGAAAAACACCTCTCTCTCAACTGGCATTTTGTATCTCATTGCTGCAATGCCTCTCAGCATGTCTTGCGCAGGAAGACAATCCTGACCACTCTGCACAACACCAGTGATCCAGGGAAGCCAAGAGAAGAAAATCAGAAATTAATGCATTTAGGAAGTCTGGGTATTTACAGATGGTTGCAGTAAGGAAAATGAAATGTTTTCAAAGGATATTTTCAAAGCTTGTTTTCATTAAAAATAAAAACCTCTGTGATCTTTTAAAGGGCAGTGGTAGTGTGGTAGACATGACGGGTCAATAACTGCAATGGCAAAACAAAGTCTTTGTAAATACTATGAATCATTTAAATCACCATTAAAAATAGCATTATAACCACACTTTCTACTTCTGGAAATATTAATGAGGAAAGAATTTAAAGTGCAGTTAACTGTTTGCTGGATTATAGTCAAGAACCTGGTTCTCCTGCCACAGGAATTGATCAAACTTGTCTATATTTTCTACAGGCTTTGCAACCCCTGCAAGAAGGGTCTGTGCCCCACAGTCACTCCCTGACTTTCTTGGACAATCTAAAAGAGGATCCAGCTCACCTAATTCAATCCATTTATAAGCCAGGGCTGCAGCCTAAGATGGCTTTGTGAGTTTCTTTGTCAATCAGTGGAAAGAAATAGGCAATTGAGGAAGGCAGTTCATCTTACTATTGGCACTCTGTTTAAGGTAGGATGACACATCCTGTGGAGATGTTTACCTGCTGCTAATTGTAGGATCTAGACGATCCTACTCACTTTTAAGGGAAGAGGCGAACTAAGATGAGAATCTTCCCTTCATAACCTTGCAAAATGGCAGGAATCACAAAGAGCACCATGGCACAAATAGCAGCAGTGCCCAGCTGGACAAGTCATACTTCAGTACCTTCTGCCTTGCTCTGGTTTCTCCTGCCAGCCCTGGGGTAAGCCCAAAAACTGAGTCACCAGTGGTGTGATTCCATGTTGCGTACGGAGCCAGCTCCCCTGTGGTTCTGGTCATCTAGACTGACCTCTGAGTTTTGTGTCAAGGCAGTTATTTTGAGAGTCCCACACTGAAATACAGTGCCTTGCACAAGGACCACTGAGGACAGCTGATTTATTAGTTCCCTCGCCTAAGTCAAAGTTTAAATTATTGTTTTGGTGCTGAAAATTTTTTGATATCTTTTTCTTAGTGATCTGATTTTCTTAGAATTTGGATCTTAGGTCTTACATTTTTGGATCTTACATCTTACATGAACTGTCAATGTCAAAAATATGAGTGCTGAGAGTTCTCATCTTAACTGCCTCTAGGATTTTTTGACTTAAGGGATCGTCATGTGAGTAAAGAGCACAACTTTCTTATGTTCAGACTTCCTTGGACAGCATCTGTCTTCTTAATGTCTGAGATTACTACCTGGCCAAAAGCTTCTAGGGAAGCTTGAGAGAAAATGAATACACACTCCCATATGATTATATCATTGCTGAAGCTTTGTTTGGTCTATTGTAGAACAGGGAGAAAGTTAATTTCACAAGGTCTAAGTGAAATTTTTTCTCAACAGAAAAAATCTGAAATGTTCCTCTAAACATGCAATTCTTTTTTTGATGACACCTTTGCTCAATGGTCTCAAAAATGTAAATCATCTGACATGATTTTGAGAATTAAAATGTGTTTTTCAGAATGAAAAGAAACAGAAATATCTGAGTAGTGCAGCTCCAGCTCTAGTTTATATCCTAGTTTTTTGTCTGAATTCCTTTTTTAGATTGAATGCACAAGCAAATCCACTCCAAGTAAAAAGGCAATATTCCACAAAACCATATCTACAATTATTCTATATTTGATCTTAGTCAAATGCCTATGTGGCACAACAGCAACACAGAAACACCTAGGACTTGACAGCAGAGCAGATTTATGTTCATGACCAGAGACAGCAAGTCAGAAAAGAGGTCTTGAACATGCCCCAAGGAGTCATGTCCCTTGACAGTGTATTGATTGCTTATATACTCTATCTGATCTCAGAACTGAATGTATAGATCTGCCTCACAATTCTCATTCTTTGCCTGCTCGTAAATATGCCTCAGACCCCTCTATGTTTTCATTATGCATTTATTACATATGACTGGTCAAAATATTCTGTGTAATTGTTGTTTATACATTAAGTTTACAGCTAAATTGGAAAAATATTTTATTCACCATAAAACTTTCTCCTCCCTGTACTTAATTGCTGGGTGATTTTCATTATTCTGATCTATAACCAAGTCTTAATTACCTTGACAGCTCTTTTTTATCAACATGTTGTATTATTATGCCATTATTTAATTTGTTTTAAATCTTTTCTTTGCTGGACTCCAAAAACACAAACACTTCTGCGTGTTTGAATGTGCCTTATTAAGCAAAGCAGAATAGGAGGAAGAGAACAATGTCAATTTTCTGCTCTATTTTAGAAAGACCTGATGTCCTTTCATCCCCTCCACCTGCTGACTGATAAGAAACAATGATGACCCTCTCTAAAAAGACTGGAAAGTTGATTGCATTGCATTAAATATATCTTTCCTACCCCAGCTGCAGTTGTACCTGCAGCTAAATACTTGAACAATCTGTCCTGCTTTGACAAAGGAAATGAAGACATGAAAAGACACATTGACAAAATCAGCAGCTGCTCCAATTGGGACTGTTTCTTTGTAGTTACTGACTTCCTTGAAAGATGTGTAAATCACATTGTTTTCACTAACACCTTTCAAGAATGTACCAAAAACAATGGTAACTATTGTAATATTTTTCTATTTATAAAATCTGGAATGTTGGGCATCTGGTGCAGAAGTCTGAAATGTGGGGGTGTGAGCTGCTAAGTGTTATCTTCACAGCCTTCCATGCAATAGTAACAGTGCTCTCAGCAAAACATTTAGACAGCAGGTTTCTTCTCCATTACCTGGAATGCTGGAATGTTTGTTGTATGCAACTGACCTGGAAGTATTGCCCTCAGAACATAGTATTTGCAGGGCGGATGTCATAAACAACAGCAAATAGAAGCAATTTCTCAAGTACTTATTTCTGAGTTCATTTTTCTGACTTACCAAAAGAAAGCATCTTCTTTAGGAGAGATGCTGGAAATATCTCGTCAAGGGAGATTTTGGAGCAACAATTCAAAATCATAACAGCTACATTTTGCTCTGGTGTTAGAAGAATATGAACATTTTTTGTCTAGATCTGCTGTCCTATATAGCTCTGTTATCCATGCCAGTGGGCCAACCCAAGTTTCTGTTAAAGTCATGCACCAAAGACGTTCTTGGAGTCACACCGCGCTGATCAGCTGGAGAGAGAAAACTGGTTCTGGGAAAAGAGAGGATTAGATTCCTAATGTTCACCAAAAGAAAAAAAAAAAGAATATATAAGATATGCAGTGACCCTATTTCACCTGCATAGAAAGTAGACCATCTGTGAATAATGAATTCCACATTCAGCAATAGTTACTTGGAAGCTCTCAGATTTTGGGACTTAATTGAAACTGATACTGCAAGTAAAACATTTTACATTAGACTAAACAGGCCAGCTAAGGCTGAATTATTTTTGTAAAGATGAACATTCCAAGAGTGTGGTATGTTAAGTTCCTTATACAAAGACCATAAACTGTTTACAATAAATTGCCACATAACCAGTTCAAACAGAGCTCCCAGGCTCACAGCCATCTCCAAAACAGTATGGTTACAACAAATGTGCCATGATGTCAGGATAAAATGAAATTTCTGAAGAATCAAGACATCAGAATACATTTACAGAGGCCTTTTGACTCTGAGAGAAAGCTCACAGAATAGCTGAGGTGGGAAGGGATCTCTGGAGACAATCTGGTGCAAATCACCTGCTCAAGCAGAACCATCTACAGTGAGTTGCTCAGGATCATCTCCAGATGACCTTCGAGTTTCTCCAAGGATGGAGACTCCATGACCTCTCTGGGCAGTCTGGCCAGTGCCTTCTCATCCTCACACTGAAGAAATGTTTCCTTGATGTTCAGAGGGAACTTCCTATGTTTCCGTGTCTGCCCATTGCCACTGGTCTTAGCACTGAGCACCAATTAAATCAGCCTGGCTCTCTCTTCTTTCCTTCTTCCCTTCAGGTATTTATATACATTGATGAGATCCCCTGAGCCTTCTCTTCTCCAGACCAGACAGTCCCAGCTGTCTCAGTCTTTCTTACAGGAGAGATGCTTTGGTCCTTAAATCACTTTAGCTTTCCTTCACTGGACTCTTTTCAGTATGTCCATGCCTCTGTTGTGCTGAGAAAGATCTTGGTAACAGCAGGACAGCTGCACTCCCGGAGAGGCAGGAACCTCAGCAGCTTCTTCAGCATCTTGCTGGCACTGCCTGTCTGCTGCAGTACTGGAACAAATCCTAGATTTAGTCCCTCCCTAGGAGAGGACTTCCTTCTTCAGCTCATTGCAGAATGGCTCCAGTCCAAAGCAAATGTCCATTGCACCTGAGTTCTGTTTCCAAGCTGTCCTCTGCTGCTGTCGTGATTTTGTAGCCAAACATTTGAATTATGCTATATACTCCTAAAATGAGATACAAATCAGAAATTCCTCTTCATTCATTCAGACTGGCATGAACTTTCCATAGAATATTTCCCCATAAAATTAAAAAAAAAATACAAAAAATGAGAGGGAATTTGGTTCTAAGCTATAATGGGCTCCACTGTATCTCAGGAATAGCCTGTCTGTAGGTTGTGCATGTTAAATGCATTCATAGTCTTGAAAAAGGAGAGTGCACTCAGCATTCAACAGTCAGAATAGAAGACAGGCAAGGCAATGGACAGGGACAAACTGACCTCAAGTGTGAATTATTAGCTTGGGAATTTTAATAATGTAGATGATACCTTCTATTTTCCCAGGTTTAATGCAAGTCTCAAGATTTAATTTTATTCATAAAGACCCTTGTCTTGAAAAAAAGCAAATATGCAGCATTCTGACCTGTTTTTTTCTTATGAAAATATTTTGCATTTAAAGTTTAAGATTTTTTTATTATTATTAATAGAATGGCACCTTTGAAAATTCACTTAAGGAGCAGAAGACAGGAAGGAAAAAAACCTTATCAGTTTGTGTCACTGTGCTGATATTTTGGCTCTTAACTTAGACATCCCAGCAGTTGCCTTATATCAAGCAGCATTAATTTGTGGTTATTTGCAACAAGTGCTTGCATGCACGCCTAGGAAAAGTCTTATGCCTAGGAAAAAGTCTAGTCTTGGTTACCTGAACCCTGAATTGACAAAGCTGAGGAAAATCAGTGCCCCAGCTGAAGAGGCACCGGTGCTTGGTACTTCCTATCAGTGGAGAGATGGGGAAGCACCCACAGTGTTGCATCCACATGATGCCTTAGGAAGGCTGACCTGGAACAGAGAGTGGACAGAGCTAGAGAATAAAGTAAGATATTTATTAAAAGGCCTTTAAGGGTACACCTTGGGCAGGACGGGGCCTGGCCAGGGCTGCACCCAAGATGGATTTAGAATGGTCACAAAATGAACAACCAGTCACGAGGTTTCACACTTTTGTAAGTTTTGGTCCATTTGCATAGTGGGGTTTAATTGTCCAATTACAGCTTCAGGTAATGAAGTCCCATCCTTCTTGTTTTCTCTCTTCAGAGCACCATGGTTTATGCTTTTGGGCCTGAGAACTTGTAGCCGTTATCCTTGGTCTCCATCTGGGAAAGGATTTGTTTTGTCTACCTACTCTGTGAAGAGAACTTACTAACACTTAATATGAAGCTTGGAACTACATCCCTAGGCAGCACAGAATCTGAAAAATATGAAAGCTAAAACTTAATGCATCACACGCAGCGCTGCGGCACGGGGGACACGGAGCTGGGGCTGCTGCTCTCGGCACTCCGCTGCTGTGCCAGAGCTCTTCCCAGCCGGAGTGACCCTGCCTGGGCTGCTCCAGCCGAACCATCCCCGTGCTTGCTCGCCCGGGCAAGGCTCAGCCGGGCTCCTGAAGCTCAACCAAAAAAAAGCCTTTTCCACCTTTGGCCAGGAGAGGGAAGTATTACATCAGCTAAAACACCCGGAGGCCGCGCTGCCTCCGCAGACCGGGAATTCTTGCGATCCCAGGGGAGAGGGAGCCGCAGAGCCGTGGAGCACAGAATCCCGCTGTGGTTATGGTTGGAAGGCACCTCTAAAGACCCCCTGCAAAGAGCAGGGACGTTTTCAACTCAGTCAGGTTGCCGAAAGCCCTATCCAAGCTGACCTCGAATGTTTCCAGGGATGCAGCATCCCCAGGGCAACCTGTGCCAGTGTTTCACTACCCTCATTGTAAAGAATTTCTTCCTTCTATCTAGTGAAAATCTACTCCCTTTCAGTTTAAAGCGTTTACCCATTGTCCTATTCCAATAGGCCCTGCTAAAATGTCTGTCTCCATCTCTCTCTTAAGTCCCTTTAGATGTGGGAGAGTTGCAATGAGGACTGCCTGGAGTCTTCTCTTCTCCAGGCTGAGCAACTCCAACTGTCTCAGCCTGTCTTCATAGGGCAGGTGCTGCATAACTTTTTATACCAATATAATACAGCTTTTATATTCCTTTTTGCACCTCTGTTGTATCACAGTGCTTTTTATGGTTCAGGAGCAGGTCCCATTAGACCCCTACATTATCAGGTACTTATCAGGTCCCATAAGACATCCCAGCCTCCCAATCCCAAGCCTCCTGAAACTGCCACCTGAGGGTGTGAAGTTCAGTGATGTATCTTCAGAAGACAGAGGATATCGTAAAGCATATGTGCAAATACACTTAAAGAAAGGCAAAAACAAGCAAAAAAATTTATTTTGAAAGTTCAGCAAAGCGAGAGCAGTGGTCTCTGTAGAGGAGTTCAGCTCTCACACTGCTGTACTGGCAGTGTAGACCTGCATGTGTGTGAGGGGCAGTGACCATGTGAACACAGCCAGCTCATCAATCTCTTCATCCCCCACCTCTGTTTTCTGTGTCTTCAGCTTTCTGCCTCCATTTCCAACGTATCCGTCTTGCTGGTCTTCCTGCCACAGTTTCGTGGACACTTTGGGTTCACTATGTTCCCCTCTGCATCCAGTTTAAGCACTTTCAGCAGTGTCGCTTCCTGCTTCAGTACTTTCCCTGTGAACTTTAACCTGTGCGTGTGGGGGGAGTTTATTGCTGTGTGTTTCTTCCTGACCCTTCTTCTGCTTCCCTGTTTCAAAATTTTAGGGCAAATATCTCTCTTACTGACCTTGAGGAGCAGCCTCTCAGCCATAAAACCACTTGGGGGGGTGGGGGGGGATCCTCTTAAAGGTGTTTCTTAAACCCTTTGGGTGTTACTAATGCACCATTTTGTGAGAACTTTCGCACCTCAGAAGCTCTCCATTCACTGAATTAGGGAAGTGAGTGAAGTAATTTCTATTCGTGTTCTCAGTGCTTTTCCACAGCAATGAGGGCCAAGGGGAGGTTTGCTTTCTGGAGCCAGTGGTTGGGAAAGCAGATAAATGCACAGATGAGCACACACCTCACACCCAAATGTTTCTTTGGAAGCACCTCATATTCAAACAATTTTTACCAAATCTGGGGAAGTTTCCTGGCAGACTGTGCCAGGGTTTCGATCTAGCACTCACTCACCACAGATGATCTTTATCAAGATTACCCCAGGGTAGAGCAGACAGACAGCATCCTCTGAACAATTTACTGGTTTCCATCTGTCTAATATTTTTCATATCAAAAAGTCACATCTTCCACAATTTCCTACAGAAATGTTGCTTGCTGACTAACTATAAGCAAAACAGCATGCCTAGATTCTTCTAAATTTTTTTTCATGTGACCTTTAGTTGTTCTGAATAACAAGAAACCAAATAACCTAGTCCTGCAAAAACACTGTATGCCATTAACAGCTGTGGCTTGAGTGATTTGCACCTTGTGTGCTTCAAAGAGCTGACAAGAGTTTTATAAACACTAAGGAATAAAGTTCATCAGCTGTACTTGTTAATATGACCAAGGAAAAAGAAGGCTCAGCTGACATACCACAGAAATCCAGCTCCCCCTTAAATATTAAAAGGGATTTTACTTAGTCCAAATGCACCTAGCTTGACCTAGATGTTTCTGTGAATAGCTCCTTGGTTTTTCAACTACCATAAAACCTAGAACTTATTACCTTTCATCCCATCAGACTGATCAAAGAAGTCATTGTGGGGTAGTGGCTCACACGGAGGAGAGCTGCCTATTGTGTCACCAACTGCCCCAACACCTCAGCAAACCCACGGAGTCTAACTAGGATCAGCTTGGCTAATGCAAGTGCTCTCACGAGGTCACAGCACAGGCAATAAGGCTGCTGTCCAGAACCTGGGAGAGTGTTGATGTCAGCAAATTCTTCCTTGACCACGGTACTTACCAGGGAACAATGCTACAGAGTTTAAACTGTGAGCAAAGTCAGGTCACACCGTGGCCAGTTGCCCCACAGTCCATCCAGTATTAGCAGGTGACGGCGAAGGTGCTGCATTGGTGCTTTTGCACCTGCACAAAGGAGGACTCAGCCAGTGTGAGCTAGTGATGGACCACACTAAAAGAAACCATGGCATATCCTTGGCAAGGCCTGCACTACCAGAAAACTCAAAGTCATCTCAACAAAGCCTAATCTTACCACCTACATGTAAGGAGGGCGTGACATCTCTCCATAGGAACTTGACACCATTCTCATGACAGCACATCTGGAGCAAGCAGTTCTAGAAAGAGAGAGCTCCTGGAAATAGTGCTGACAGCAGCAGCAGTGCTGTGTCCTGGGCTGGAGATAGCTGTGGAAGTTTGAACAATCTGCTGGTCATTCTGGCAGACCAGCCCACACATCATATGCATGTTTCATAATTTTCCATGTACCAAGAGCTGCAGTTTCCTGAATTTGTGCTGTTGTTGCACAGACATATAAGAAGGTTCAGTCTGTTGGTGAGAAGGAAAATATGATCCCTAGGCACAGCTAATAAGTTGTTCTCTTATTTGTTTTATACTTGCATTTTTCTTAAGACCAGGAGGCATAATACAACTGCAGGGTCTTTGCTTCTGGCAGTCCTCTCACTTCTACTGATGTCTGAACCCCTTGATTGATTGTCCTCAAAAGCTGAGAGACATAAAGGCCTCAAAGATCTTATATTGATGCAGTTTGCACAATAACTGCAGTGTGGCTGGAGAGAAAAGAGCCCAAACCATCTGCCCACCAAGGAAAGGCAGCACCCAGCAGCTCCTGCCCAGGTAAAGGCCCTGCTCTCACTCAGCAATCAAGGACTCAGTGCAGCAACAGAGTGGGATGGATGTCAAAGATTGGAAGACCCATATCATTCCTCCACTGACTGGAAAGCCAGCTAAGAGTTATTTATAAAATTCACTATTCTTAGATACACTGTCCTTTTTGCCTTGGACTGATACAATTTACACATTTTTATTGGTTTCTTGCATTTTGCTTTCCTTATCCTGACATCCAGCACCTGAAATCTACTTATCTGTGTTTTATCTCCTAGTGCAATAAACCTCTATTAAGTTTACTGAAATCATGAAAGTTAAGCTTGCCTAAAATATCTCAGCTCCATCTTTTTTACTACTTTGAGGTTGGTTTGTGCCTTTATATGTATAATGAGCTAGCCAGCTATATTAACCTGGCCTTGTGTGATTGAGTGTGTATTTTCAGGGCTCTGGAAGACAAAGATAATGTTTTGTATACAGTGCCAATGACTCCTTACCACTGCTGATTGCTGTTCTTCTGGTTGGAGATGTCTGCATTTTCTTATCTATAAATTTAGAAGCAGAAAATCATTAGTTTTCCTCAAACAGTTCAATGATTTTGAGTCATCCAAACCAAACAACATAAAAAACAGTATCCTGACCACAGCTCACTGGAGTGCATAGGGCCTTGTCTGCAGTTTATTGCCATGAAATGTGTGCAATAGGGAGCTCATGTGACTCCCTCTTCTGTACATTATGATTGCTGCTTTAGACTGTGGAATGAAAACTTGAGAGATCTGCTAAAGATCAAATGATAATTTATTTACACCTGAGAGAGGGAAAATATTGTTGGCATGTCCATATGGGGTGTAGTTGAAAGCAGAGTTAGCTGATAGCAGACAATTACACTATAAAACATACAGGACCAAAAAAAAAAAAAATCATTAAAATTAAAGTAGTCTTCTGCAAAGCTGAGATAATATTGCAACTTGAGCACTATAGGGTGAAATCTTCAAATCCAATTGGATAAAATCAATGAAAGTTAGATCCTTGGGTTTCCTTTTCTTCTTTTTTTACATTTTTTTTGCATATGTATCAATACAGGTGTACAGTTGCTGGTTTATCATGGCATAATAACCATGTCAGCTAATAAATTACTTAACAGATTGAAAAACATATATTTATGAGACGTACTGGTGTAGTGGTTTGTGGGAGCCAGGAAAGTGCTAATTCTGATCACACAGAGACATTGACCAAAGTCTGCGGTCAGATAACTTGACCTTCTCTTCCCTCAGTCATCCCAGCTGGGAAGTGTGTTAAATGCATTGCCCCTGGAAAATGACAGTGTGCATTCATGCATTAATGTGTGTTTTACTGCATATAGGATGTTGCACTTCTCCTTCAGCTTGTAGTTTCTGGTTTCCTAAAGTGTTATGCAGAATCCTGTGCAAGTGATGTTTTACATTTCCTAAACCTTTTATATCCTTGAAGTTTAAGAAATTAGATAGCATTACCTTTCCTCTCTTGAATTTCTAAAGACTTTTCAGGCTTGTCTTTTATCTAATCATTTTATGGCCCATTAATTGAATAGATAATGTTTCTCAGCAAAGTCTGAAGGGTCATTTAGCATTTTCAGCATGACACAGTATATTTTCAGCCAGAGATGATTTTTTTTTACAGTTTCAACACGAACAAGTGAGGCAGCCTTTGATATCCACTGTCCTTGATACATGTAAATCTTTGTGCTGAAATTTAAGCAGAAGAAATAGGATTTTGGTTGAAATGGCATGTCATCTAATGCCATCATTGAAAATTCTGAAAAGGCAAGGAAGACATTATCCACTGCTTTTAATTAGATAAGATAAATTCCCTGAAGGTAGATAAAATCCAGTTGATCAACTAGTTGGATGTTTTATGTTTGGAGTCTGTAAGACTTCTTGGCTTTTGAGAAAATAAAAGGAAAACTAGTCTTAGTGGTTCAAAAAGGTCTGCAAGTCTATCATCATAGCTTTGGTTAATCAGAGAATCAAAGAAGGGTTTGGTTTGAAAGGGACCTTAAAGATCATCTAGTTCCAATCATCCACCATGGGCAGGGACACCTTCCACTAGATAAGGTTGCTTATATAATTATCCTTTCTAAATTTAATGAGAAAAATTACATTGCATAGTACTGCTTTTGTGGACAGTCCTTGCACCAGAGTTGTCATAATTTGTGATGGGTTTTTAATTTTGAATTATTTAGTAGCTACTTTTATGGAGGATATTTTTTCTTGAGGTTGAACAGGGGAGGGAGAAAGAGAGATGGTCATTCATATTAATATATATTCATATATATGAATATAAATACCTATAACTAAGAGTTAACAGCTACTTTGAATCTTTAGTGGTCACATTCAACAACTACAACCTAACAACATGGCAAATTATAGCCCATTATATAATTTTAAGTCATGACAATTTCAGGGTGTGTTTTGAAAGACTGAGCTATCTTGGTGAATAGCAAGTAACTGCACTTCATTTCTAGAATTAGTCTCTATTGTTGCAATTGGGGTGGAAGAGATCATAACTCTGTACTCACCTCTTACTCCTCCTTATGGTACCTTTGCTGCAGGGACTGCTTATGAATTCACATTAACTGTTTATTAGGCAGATCACTCAGAGCTTGCAGCTTCTGTTTCAGTTCTTGCTATATCACAAAGTAACAACAGAGCAAAACAGGGAAGAGGCATCATAACACATTATGTTATTTTCTCTTTTATGACTGCAGGTGCTAACATAGGGCTGAGATTCTCTGCAAAATGAGAACAATAGATGATGAAGTTGTGCCATGAGGTGTCTGAGGTGTCAAAAGAAAATTCTGTACACTTATGATCTTGTAGAGAGAATGAGGGCACTCAGAAGAATTAATCAGCTTTTAAAGTCATCTCTGATCTCCAAATTACTGCAGGCCTTGAAATAATTTTTTAAAAGGGTGTCTCCTGCACATCTCTTTTGTATGAGCACCAACACAAAAAGAGAACCTCAAAGGAGATTTTGCCCCACATGGTCAGAAATCCTTAGAGTGGTAGTAATACCCAGAAGACTCATATGAATTAAACCTTGTGTAATAGCTTTTGCTCTGAAAATATTACTTGCCTCCCAAGGGCCAGGAAAGACTCATATTTTTTCAATACTAGTGATCTGACTGCATGCTCAAGTTGGAAGCTGTGCAGTCCATTCTCAATGAGCCCACCAAAATGGTGTCAATATCACCTCCAATCATAAAAGACAAGAACTAAGAAGTTATAGAAGGACAAATTTGGGTTCTTGTAGCCAACAAGTGCCTGAGCATGACATGGGGCAGATTCTTTAGGAATGAGTGTTTCTGATCCCATATGAATGAATGACATCTGATTTCACATAGGATTTAATGCCCAGGCAATAAAGGAACTTGGCATCTGACACAAAATAAGCTAGTGTCTGTGCTAGTCCTTCTAGAAATGGGATTACAGCAATGTAATCATTGAAAGAACTGGAAGACTGAATTTGTCTTAGCTTTGTAAAGCCATCAAATAACATATTCTTAAAGTTTTTAACAAAAAACTTCATTTATAATATATCTTAATAGAAGAAGAAGCAACAGTAACAAAGGCATCACACAGACTACACGAAGTGCTGCCATGTGAGCAGGCACAACTTTGTGAACAAGCGCTGGAGCCTAATACCAATGGATAGATACTTCCTGGGGGGGAACATAAAAAGTCAAAGGAAGGACTAATGGGAGAAGGAGGGTAAAAAAGTGCATTCATGGACTCCTACACCCATTTTGCAAGCAGTAGAAAATAAGATGCATCTTACTTATATTGCATGATTCAGGCAGTAGAAGGAATCACAAAGGCAGCCAAAACATGGGTCACTAAGCATCCAGAGACATATGGATATGCATATTTTCAACTGTGTGTGTATTTTTACCTCATTGAGCTCATTGGCTGTTTGTTCTAATCCTCTTTATTTCACTCCCTCATTTTCTTTGCCTCTGCTTTACTCTCCCCAAGCCACTGTACTAACAATGTTTGCTGTTATCCTGCAGCTAACTGTGCTGTCTCATGACTTCCTTTTTCTCCCTGTGCACTTATCTCAGCCATTTGCATTGAAAGGTCTCTGGGACTGAGGACACTCAAGCATTGTGTTTTCCCAATACCTTTAGGGCAGCTCTGGTTCCTGTACTGATTTATAAGGTGCTAATCTATTCACTATAAGAGGACACACAGTATCTTAACTGATAGCATGCTTAAAATAGATTATAGACACTCACTGCTGAGTTTGAGACCAAAACAACACAGTATACCTACTTGTCTTTTACTTTTATTTTTTCCTCTGTTTTTGATCAGGAGCATTAGTAACAAGTCCATGTGCACTTTTTCAGACATTAAATAGGCAGATGATTTGTTGGTAGTGAGGTAAAGACTTGCAACCCCACATTAAATATTTTGTTGGGAAAAAGGCTATGAGACAAGTCAGAATCAAACTCCTCAGAACCTGGAGGGAGCTTGTGGCCTCCTGGTGAACACCCAATGAGGTTCTGCTCCCAATGGAAGCAGGAAGAACCTACTGTAAGCAGGTAGAATTAAATTAGAGATGAGCAGTAGATAAATTAGACGAGAGAGACACAATCTGAATTAAGTGATTAAAGAAGCAAACTCATTCTATTAAAAATGTGAAACTAAAAAATATGAGCTCAAGTACATGTCCTTTGTAAGGGTAAATCTGTATTTCAATCAGAATTGTGGCTTCAGCATGCATAGACCTTTGAACTAGCCAGTGCAAATGTCAATATCCATGGAGTCCAGCAGGAGCCACCAAATACCCAGGACAACCTTGAGTTTACCATCTATTGATTACACCAGTGGTCTAAGCTAACACAACACCGACTTCCCATTTGTTTGTTACAACTGTGGTCTAAGCTCAGGATTTGACAAACCTTGGTGTTGTCCTGGAGATTTTTCAGGTTCTTCCATATGGGAACTTCTGCCCCTGAAGGCAGAGGATGACAGCAGAGAAGGGATGGATGGAGAGGGCAGTTGCACAATTTATATGAAACTGTGAATGCAGTTATACTGCCATTTTCTCTGGGGGCAAAAAGGTCTTGAGAAGTTTCTGGTTCTCATTTTTTCATCCCTCTTGACTTCACACAATTTACTTCCAGTGCTGCAGGTTAGAGCCCACCATAAAATACCACAGCAGCTCTGTGGGGCAATGCTGTGAACAAAATTGTTCACACATTCCTCCTCACCATGAGGAGGAATTCCAAAATCATACAAGGCAGGAGCCTCCCAAACTGGCTTTGACAGCAAATAAAGTAGAGTATCTATATAAATGGAGCAAAGAATCTATAATCTGTGTCTAATTTCTCCTAGCAGAATTGTTGCATTCATATGAGTGGATTTAAAATCAGCTTTTCTCTTATTGTGGGAGTCAGGGTAGGAAACCTTGATCCCTAAATTAGACCACTGCTGTAGACGAACTTGAAGCTTCTGTAGTCTTATTTGTGCTTATCTTGATCAAGTTTGCAAGCTCAGGCTTCCGTGTTTTATTTTCTCAAATTTGAAGATGGTAATGCAAATATTTAGCAGAGAACAGGGCATCAGGAAAAATCAATTAAGACATTGTGAAATGCAGCGCTATAGCCCAGGAATTTGCATCTTTTGATTCATCAGAAAAACTTTAAATAAACAAGATTTCCATATACGCTAGCCCCTCTTCTATATTTAAAATAGTCCCGTCATTGATAACTGTATTTCTGTATTATTGTTTGACTATTATTATTGTGCTTGAATATTATTACTGTTATATCTTCCATCTCTTAGAAACGCTAGATTGCAAAAGCCTGTGTGACCGAAAATTTGTCTCACGGATACTTATATAAGAACACTGGATAAAGCTGGGTTGTACACGAGCTTTATGATGAAATCATTTCTGTTGTGTCCTTATTTGAATTTTCGTATTTACCTAACAAAAGGTTTCACTGGGGCTTTTCAGTCCTTATTTACATAGATCCATCAAAGATGGCATAGTTAGACACAGGATGTAGTTGAAAATAGACAATAGCACAGCAGGGTTAAGGTATTGGGCTGCAGCTAAAGTGTTTTGTTAGGAAGATCTGATAAGTGTTTAGACTTTTTGCTAAAATAAAGACCCTAACAACAGTGGGAATTCAACAGGGCAATCACACTTAATGCAGACTGTTTAGAGCAATTAGAGGTGATTGGCAGTATCTTAAAGCCCGTAAATAGAAACAACATATAAAAAGAACTGATCTCAACTGGATTTCAGCTTCGTTGCCAGTTTCAGTCTAATGCATTATGTCTATCGTTACTGCACATAAGGGTAAAGATTTTTTTATTGGTAATGAAAAGTATCAGTACTGAGACTTCCTCTGCCATGGAAATATCAAAACGCTCCCCTTGATATGTAGCCCTATCAGTAAAATGCGTAAATAAAGAGTTCGTACTTGCCAAGGGATAAATCTCTCTTCCCTGATGTCCATGAGTTGTTTATCAATGAATGGATCAGGAATGCCGCGGGGAAGGCAGACAGACAGTGACAGATGATCCAAAGGCAGAATGGACTGCAAAGTGTGTTTTTAATGCCAAACCAAAGTTTGCAAAAACTCATTTACAAACAACAGTGTATTTGTGCTTATAAATAACACACAGATATTTAATCTGCAGTGGGTGAGATACTCTGGTTTAAATCTCTGCAGACGTACTGAAGTCACTGAAACGAGGCTGACTTTTCATTTCCCAGTGATTTAGCTTGTAGCTCTAAGTGGAACTAGCTAATGTAATGAATCACCAAAGCAGTTACATTTTAGGAGCCTTGGCAGGATTTCTGTGATAGTGATGCCTAAAACTTAAGGCATCAATAGTGTCTTTAGGACAAAAATTTGCTAAGGCATGGAACCCACTGACGTTGCCAAATGTTGAGTACTAGGCTGGCCTTGGTAGAAGACATGTTTGATATTAAAAGGTCACTTATCCAGAGAGAGGGTATGGCCAGAAAGACAAAATATCTACCTGGAGCAGTTTCAATTATGTCGGCCCAGGTAAGAATTGTCATGTTTTCATCTGAAATACACAGCTAGAATAGTCATTGGCTCCTATGTTGTTGTAGGGCAGAAGCTGGGTATCTTAAAAGTTAAAACCTTTCATTTAGGAGACAGCAGCTTTTGAAAATATTCTGTCCTGATAACTTTTGAATGTCCAATGCCACCCAAGTTTTTCATATGCTTTTATAGTGGTTGTGTGCATAAAATGTCTTATGTTCATCTAACCTAATCTGTTCTGAAAATATCTGTATTACTATATTGCCATCATTGTAGCAATATATCTATAATTAGGATGGTGGAGTGGCTGTCCAATGATGTGCTGAGGGAACAACCATTCTGTCATGACAGTCACCCCAGCCGCTACTTTCTGGTCTCTGAGGGGAAGGGAAAATGCTGAAATCCACAGCTGGGTACACTGCTTTAGCAGCAGAATTTATGCAATGTAATTTGTGTATTTTCACAAGTGCAAAATAATGACCCAAGGGAGCAATAATCCTCTGCCAGTTCGAATAAACAGTGCGGTGACTATAGATCAAGAGCCTTTCTCTGGACAAAATCTACAAAAAATGAAGATTTGCTCACAGACTTTGCATTATGACAGACAGCAAAGAAAGCTGCTCATTTCTCTTTCTTAATCAGAGCCCTAGGTCTAATCAATAGTCCTCGCAATCCCATCTACACAAGGCTGGGAATTGCCTTGGTTTAGCCACCCAACAGATAAACCTGCCTTTAAGTCAGACCCACTCACCCGGACTCCCTCCACAGGCAGTGGAGACAGAATAGGCACCTTCACAGAGATATCCCTCCCACTCCAAGAAGGTGTGTGAACCAGGTAGGACCAGAGGATGTCCACAGTGACTACCTGCACAAAGGACATACACAGTGAACTCATTGCAGATACTCAGCTTGCAGTGGTTAAAGTTTAAGTGAATGTTTGCACAGGGTGTCTAGCACAGTCAGATACAGTCAGATACAGAGACAAATCCCTCATCCTGCACCTATAGATGCTAAAAAGCCTCTCCTCTGCTTTCAGATCCAGGAGGAGCAGAATTTTCTCTTGCAGTTATACTCAAACCTATCTGCACCCATATGTAATTCTTGAGCAATTTGCTGATTTCACTTTGTTCCTTACTGGTTATAAGCCAGATGTCTAAAATCTCTGCCTGTCTACACATTTTACTCATAACAGAACAGGTAATAAACATTTAATATGGTTTCTACATTATGATAAATAACGTTCCATGGTTCTATTACATAAAAGAAGAAAAAGTGAAGTCAGAATAATCTCCCAAAGGCAAGCTCATAAAAATAGAGAAACATCATAATTTTAGTGGCTTGGCTAGTAGCATAATTTTGAAGTTTTTTGCTTTACAAACAACTTCGAGTTTTGTTTCCATTTTTAATACATTAACTGGAGGCACAAGCTTATGACTACTTAGAAAGTCAGTTAATTAAAACAACGTTAAATTACCATTCTTTCCCTTGCCATGGGGAGCAAACAGCCAGAGGATAATGAGTTTTATTAACTCTCATAATGTCAGTGTTGATTGCATCCAAATATTGGATCCATTACTTGTCAGTCCCCAAACAACCACCTAGAGAAGCAAATGGGTCAAGGATTAATCGATTGGTGCAAGGCTCTCTCATTCCAGTACAGTTTTGCTACTGTGCCATTTATACGTGCAGGAGAAGAAAGTCAAGGTGTTTTGAGGCTGGGTTATTTCTGAACGACACCAATTGCCCTCCTTTTGCCTGGCTTCTCCAATTCATGTTGAGTGGTCAGCGACATTACTGCAACCTTTCAGCAGCTGTCAAGTATTTTTACAAAAAACACTGGCAACCACTGAGGTATTTTCTAACCAAACTTTTGGATTTCTTGTTTTGCTTTGTTTCTTAAACCTCATGCTAATTTGTGGAGTTGCAGTCTTTACCTGAGAATGTACCCCCCTCCAGGAATTCTCACCAGGAAAGGACTCTCCAGCACAGAAATTTGGAGAGACATCTGCAGCCCAGACTAAGGAATAGATCAGTGATTAGGACACTAATGTGACACTCGACTGGGGTGTTGAAGACTTATTCTTCCTCTATCCCAGCTTTGCACTAGCCCTGGGCTATTGCAAGAGGAAGGGAATTCTCCTCAATCTCCTCCAAGCCTTTCCCCTTTGAATAAATAAACGGTTGATTGCTGGGTGATACAAGCTATGTTGTTTCATAATAGAAATAGATTTGTCAAACATCTTATTGCTATTCATGTAGCTTCTGAGCAGACTTTTGCACAAAATTCACTCTTGTCTGCTGTCAGGGACATTTTCTTGGGTGAGTATTAAATCTACAAAAATTTCTGCTCTCTAAATTGTCTCTTTGTAGGGAATCCAAGAATCACCAGTACCAGCACAAAGAAAGCAGAGCACAACCAGGAATGAAGAGGCAAAACTGGGGTTTTTTGGTAGCAAGTAACCCTTAAGTTCACTTCATGTGAATTAAATGATCATATCACATATTGACATCTCTCTTTACTGTATTTACTTCTTTTTTTGAGGGGAAGGAAATTGGATTTTGATTTCTTTTATTCTTTTAAAGACTTGATTCCACCTCACTGAGGAAAAGAAGGCTGGGAAGAAACACTGCTTAGCAATTTTCCATAGTAGATATTTTTGGGGATTTTATCCAGCCTTTATTACGGATATCCCTGAGCTGGAAAGCCAAGTGACAAATCCCCATGAAGATCACATTGGTTTGGTGTCAGAGATATTTTCTAACCTGTAAAGAGTAAGTAACCCTTCAAAGTCAAAAATTACCACAAATTTCGAAGAAGCAGGTAAAAACAATGGACTCCACTGTGCTTTTCTGTCTAGTATGGGTTCATTTTCAGAAATGTGCTTTATTTTCCATACTGGGTCCAACCATTTTTCATATTTATATCCTGACTTACCCTGACTCACATCTGGTATAGGTTCAAGGAGAGTCTGTCTCATCCTTCTGAAATTAAACAGAAATGTAGTATTTCCTACCCTTTAAATTGTCCATAAAGTGGATTTTGGATCATGTTTAAAGGAAACTTGAGAAGTAAAGTACATCATGATGCTAAAAATAAGCAGTGAAATGTATGAATATAAGTATATATATACATACATATATATATATTTAAAGGATGCACAAAATCCTTCAGAATATGTTAAAAATGGGAAACGCTGGAAAATACAGCACTTTGCACTATGTTCCAACAAAATTAAAGTTTCAGTTCCCGCAACCTCTGGTTTTCAAGAAAGATGTCTTCTAGTGGTACATCTTCCATGATACCAGGAAGTGAACTTTATTTCTAAAGTTCTCGAGACATCCTAAATGCAACCTTTTAGGAATGTCATTTTTGCCATTTCCACAAACAGCTATAGCTGAAAGTTGGCAATGTGAATGGAACGTGCTCTGCCCTGGCTTTGAAATCCAGCTTGTTCCTATCCTATGTCTGACAAAATAAATACCCACGAGCAATGGCACATTGGGACCCAGTAACAACTGGCACAAGCACCCATAGCTCCACATCACTGAAAGGGAAGTGATGTGACCATATAAGATATCCCTCCCTTCTCCACTCATTCCTGTTCCTACTCAGGGTTACACTGCTCTCTTGGCTGATCTAATGTGGCTGCTCATGGGCACATTTTCTGCATGACTCTGGAGAACTGATCTGATTTTTGAAGCATTAACCAAATTGAAAATTGCTTTAAAAACTAGTGAAAAATCACCCATAAGTCCGCACTGTGACTTACATCATCAGCAGGAATACTGTAGAAGGAAAGACAAAGCTGTTTAATGCAGTCAGTGTAATAAACCTTGTGATCGCCTATCCTCAAGAGGCTCAGCAAAACTTCCACTTAATACAAGCCAACCTCTCTTATAAATAGGAGATATTGCTGGATATTAACACTCAAAGACATCTGCAATTTGGAAAGTTGCATGTGTTTTAGACCAAACAAATCCTCCAGAGTGGTCTTGCTTTTTTTTTAAATGCATAGAGAAGCAGATTAAAGGGTCTGAAGATAAATAATAAATGAGTGATAGCTTAAGATTACAATTAGGCCAACATTAATAAGTATCAATTCCAAAAGAGAAAGGATTTATCTTTAGAAGTGACCACCACATTGTAAATGTCCTACTACACCTTAATGGATAAACTCACTAGTATTACAGTTGAATACAAAACAGAAAAAAGATTATACACAAGAAAAGTCTAAACACTTTTTCTCTCTTTTTTTTTCCCTTGCACTGCCTTGGCAACAGCCTTACAGTCATTCCCACAGGGGAAAAGGATATCTGAGTATATGTCCATGCTCTGTCACACAATACTAACCTTCAAGAAGGGATCTTTCAGACATAACTAGCTTTGCCCTGCATAGTATTGGCACACCTTTCACAACCCTGAGGGGACTCCCTTTCTGTGGCACTTTAAAATTTGCCAACTATAAGACCTATATTAAATCCTAAATGTTCCAGACAAACTGGGGGGTCTTCCCAATGCAGTTGAAGCAACCTGTATGAAATAACATGCCAAAGCAAAAATGGTGTGTTAAATTAAATCTTGTTTGTTTATTTGTTGGCTTCTTTCCCGTCTTCTCTTCTATTCTTATTGTTTATTTGATCAAACTACACTGAATGGCAAAACATCCCTCTGATAAGTCTGGCTCCTACTGAGCATATTAGCTTATCTGTTCCTTCATCCCATCTTTTACAAAACTGAGTGCTGTGACAAATCACAGCATTTCAAACTGTTTTAAGTTTCTCAGCTCTAAGTGATTTACTGTTAACCTTTGTTTAAAAACACAGTTCTTAGAGATGAGATAATGATAACGTGCATATTTTTACATGATATCAACATACAACAAATAATGACTGGTAGGAGACAGGATTTTAATACATGATAATAACGATGAAGATGTAAATCCCATAATTAGTCAGGACCGACTTTACACCTTGTCCAGTCTAGAGCAGTGGAAGTTTAACTTCTAACTTGGTGCTTGTGAGCCAAGTATAGGTTTTCATTATAGTGACACTAAAAAAGTCAGTTCCACCGCGCTGCCAACAATCCGGGTTTACCCTAAGTCAGTAGAGTGATCCTTCAAACCTACACTGAGTCTAGGGGATATGAACCCCATTTTTTAACGTGAAGCATTGGTGTGGGGAAGAATGACCTGTAAGGTACAACATTGCAACATTTACATGGGCACCTCGGAGCACAAGTACATTGTTTTACTGATGGACAATAGCACTGCTTAAGCAATACAGATCTTCTTTTACCTAACAAATAGCCAGGAAGGGAGTTGTTCTCTAGTCACTAAGGTGTCTTTGCCTAAAGCATTTAGAATAAAGAGACGGAATAAGAGATTCTATCGTTGTTCCCCTTAAGGAAAAGTAGTAGGAGGAGTAATATGTAAGTGTGATCAGATGCTTTAACAAAATTATATTCTCCAACTTTGAAGAATTTAAGAGATGAACGTTTTTCTTATTAAAGAAAATGAAGTTTCTTCATGAAATTGCAAAGTCCGTATCAGTCCTGGAATATAATACTAACAGTAATGTTAATACTTATACTAAAATTAAAAATAACTACTTTCCTGAAGGTCATTCAAGCAATTCACTGTTACTGCAATCATTGTTTCTATCACTTGAAGCAATAGAAGAGACAGTGGAAGAACGAATACACTTCTTTAAGTGAAAACCGTCTTGTCAAGGACCCAGAATAAAGCTATTATGCTACTGGCACCTCCAGAGAAATATCAGGTGGTATCAGCTCAGGTAACCGACCTATCTCAGACAAAAGATTAAATGGTTTATGTCCTCATTTCACAAACAAGAGGGTTATTTACCCAACTCTTAGTGACTCAGTGAAAGACTTCAGTTTCCACTTTGTTAGAAGCCCAGTGATTCCAAAAAACAAATTAATACTGAAGATAACAGACCTACTTTTTTACATATTTAAGTATAAAAGTATTTCCAAAGCAATAAATTATTACTTCATTAGCAACTGCCCTAATAAAACTGGGTATGGTCTTTCACAAATCACTTAGATGATAGCTCTCTCTATGAAGAAAACTGAGTAGGGAAGAAGAAAATACCATCATTAAACTAGGCATGAACAGGGAAAAAAAACGTTAACCCCATGCTATGAGCACTGGATATTTCAAAAAAAAACAGAGAAAGAAGTAACTCATTCCAGTTTTCAAAGGGTAATTCTCAAACTGCTTTTGCAATGAATGATTAACATGGTCTAATTTCCCTGCTCATTACTGGGGATTGGAACTAGATGACCTTTAAAGGTCCCCTCCAACTCAAACCATTCTATAATTCTACTGTTCTGTGATTCTATGATTCTATTAAAAGTCTGCTTGATGTCAAATATCTGTTTCTCACTGCTCCAAGCTTCCCATTCTCCTAGCTCACACCACTGAGCTCTGTCTACCTGAGACAGAAGACTGCAGCAATTATTGGCGTTACTGTGATAAACTCAGCATTAATGATGTACGATGGTGTCAGTGCTTGTGTTCATGTATCAGCTGCCTATAGACCCTGCACGCTTCCAACAATAGCAACCATGTTCGTGATTGATGAATTTCCTTTTTATGCCTTCAGATCAATTCCATCTGCAAACACTTATTGGTTGTCTTTACTATTAACCTGGCTAATGCAAATCTTGCTTGTGTTCTCAGAATTTAATGTTTCCTCATATGCTGGTTTTCTTTTCTCCAAGTACCTGAGCAATGGTTTTGCAGTGGGCCATATATGCTGCATACCAGGCAGAATGAACATATGGGCATTACTCTCTATGTATGCTGGTTGAAATCCAAAACACCTTCACTCTGCCTCCAGTCTTTGTACTACCGAAATTCTCATTAAATCAGTGGGAGTTTCCCCTCAAGTGAGCACGTGAAAGTGCATGCAGGGGGAGTTTGACCCTACTTGAGAGGTTGTTTGGGTAAAGATTATGTACATTAGGGTTACTCACCAATTGGTGAAATTACTGGATTATTCAGGGACTGCTAATGTTTGTTGAGGTTTTCAGTTCTGTATTACTGTTGTCTAGGATATAACTCATGGTGGCACCAGGTGCCAGCTGTTCAGTGACCCATGGAAGATGAGCCAGTAGTAGATGTCAAGTCCTTGGGAAGCTGGCATCCAAGCAGGAAAGGTGAGTGGTTAGGCGACCAAACCCATCAGAGTCCTGATGAATTAATCCTGAATGTGAACTCCTAAAGTTACAGCTTCCTAAAGCCAGGAGGCCGCTGGCCCACTGCAAAGGAATTACCTACTTGGAATTGCAACATTTTATTTCCCAGTGCTGGTGGAAACCTGTTTTGTTAATTAATGCCTCATTTACAGCACATAAACAGCTACTTGGTTGCTGTAGGGACATAGATATGGGCACACTGTCCCTTGGTGATGTGAAATTTGATGAAGTGAAATTTGGTTAAATTTAAAGCCAGTCACATAAAACTTGGGATTACTTCCCTGTAGCAAGTGTGGTCTAAAGTATATTTTCTATTTATTTTAAAATTAAATTGTTAAGGAGCAACTTTTAAAAGCAGTGAAAAGAAGAACCCTGCCCACATTTAATGCTATGGTAGGTTTTTTTTGGGCAGTAGTAAAAGTTACTCCAAAAGCTACTTGATAAACTCACATTAGAAATATTCCTTCAAGGACTGTGTTAACAGAAAAGCTGGATGCAACCTCACCTCATGAGATCCTTAAAATGCAGGTGGCAGGAAACTTGAAGAAGTATCAGAAGTAATAGTTTTCTATGTCTGTTTTCATCTTTTTCACTAATGATCATTCAGAGATATAATATCTTTTACCTTAGATCTGAACCAGTGCTAATATTAATTTATTAGTTCCCAAGAAAAACGAAAATGATCTTATGGCTTGGTTCTGCTTATATGTGAAGGAAACCTCAATTATTTCTGGAAATCACATTTGTTTGTACTTAAAACTATTAACTATAAACTTGAAACTATATAAATATAGGCTTTTCTTCCTTTTCATTTTTTTGTACTTTTGAAACTTATTGTGGATGCTACATGAAAGTTGTAGCATTTCACATGAAAGAGATATTAATATATTTCCTATATTTCCACCAAAATGTTAGGCAGTAGATTTATAAATTTCTTACAACCTTTTTTCAAAATATTGACCAGCAGAGTTGATGCCATTTTCTACAGACTTTCTCTAAAGTGTTAGTCAGCAATGTATATAAAGATGTCTTCATTTTTAATCATCTCTTTAAAACCACTGTTACTCTGTGGTTCTTACTCCAGTTTTCCAAGGCAAATAGGATTAGAAATGCATGTAAGTGTACATGTGTAGAACAGAAGGAGGTCTTTAAAGGGAGTATCCTCTTTACAGACAGACATTAAAGATAACTGGATTTTCCTTTTTGGTTTCAGTAGCATTTTATTCCTAATATCAGTGATTTTATGTTAACTGGCTCACTTTATTTTAAAGGCTTGTGCTCCTGTCAACTGCTCATCAAAACAAGTTAAATCCAAAACTTGACACATGCACCACAACTCTTTCATTTTGCCCTTTCAGTTCCATCTAAAAACATAGGGAAAATTACCTGAACGCTTTTCCTTAATACACAAAATACTCACTGCAGGCTGAATTTATAAATCACTATCATTTCAACATATGGATTTAATCCCCTATTACAGAAGCAGGCTCAGTGTAATTTCATCTCTCTCCAAAGGTGAAAATAAAATAAACTAGAAAACTAGAAAATTGAATCCCACATGTCAGGCTCTAATTATTAGACATTATATATATATATACACAAACAGAACTTAATTTCTTAAACTGTTCTATTCCAGAATACATATTTAAAGGTCATTACTTCAATATTGAAGCATATTTAGTCTACACATAGTTTCTATCTCACTAATCTTCATGATTTTTCAATGTTATACATGTTTTACTACACTGTTTTGGGGGGTTTTGTTTTGGGGGTTTTTTTGTGGTTTTTTTTTTTTTTTTAGGGTTGTTTTGTTTTGTTTTGTTTTGTTTTGTTTTGTTTGATTTGGTTTTTTTTATTTTGTTTTTTGTCCAGGCACTTGTAAATCAAAGTCCTCTCAGGTAAGAACACAGGATGAGAATGTCAGCTCATGAAAATTCATCCATTCCTTTATTGCACTCAATTATTTAGTGTCAGGTTCTTTAAATACTTATAAATAATTTTCCTCCAAAATGTTATTTTATTTCTTTTCATAATAAAAGCTTAAAAATGTGAGAATTTTAGTTTTGAAAAGAGAATGAAACTAACCATAAGTAACAGATTTTTTTTTCTGACATTTCCAGTAAAATAACACATAACTTGTCACTGGATATTAGTGACCTGCTACTTCATCTCACTGTGGCAAGTTGTCACAAACTATTAGACCCATCAGTGACTATAAACATGCTAGGCTATTACTAGTTATTTCTTGTATGGCCTTTTAAAAAAACCCCAAACCCTTGTCTGAATTATTCTTAATGTGAGATGAGCCACAAAATACAACCAGAAAGGCTATAAAACCTGCTTCTTTATGAAACCACTAAGGCTCTCTGTGATGCTTAGATTTCTTTCAGCGATGCAACTCAGTAAAGAAAGTTGGAGATTTGGCCTTTTATAGTAAGCACTCAATAGGCCACAAAATAATGGTTTTACGATAATTGATTTTGCCTTAACAGACAATAAGAGATTTTGAGGTAGGCCTTGATATTGTAAAAATCCCCAGCTTCTACAAGCAAACAGAGATTTCTTGGCAATTAGACTAGCCGGAATAAATTCCTCTCTGACATGATTTATAAATTCATCCAACTTAATTTGCTGATAGGAAGCTGAGCACTGTACCCGGGTCATTTGGTCTGATTTATGTCAGAAAAGTGTGCAAAAGAAAATGGAGCTTCTCTATCTTCCTCTTGTCTTCTCCTAGATTCCTGCTACTATATAACAGGCATTCTTTTCCTTTAATTACCTTCTTCACGGCTTGAGAGCTTTGATGACTTGATTAAGCCTTGCAGTGCAGTTCCAGTCCCTACCCATCTGATTAATTAGCCCAAACCTTATTAACTTCCTAATTCCAATCAATAATGCACTGATGCTGAACTGTGGAAGGGCAAACTAAGGATAGCAATTTTGTCTAAAGACACAAAGCCATGTACAGTCTGTTCTTTTACTTCTTCATAGTTGCAAAATTAACAATACCCACCAATAGTATTTTTGCTCAGGAAGGAATTTTGTCACCACCTGTTTCGCCTGAACCATGTCAGCAATAAGTCTTATACTGATGGAGGCCTATTGGTGGCACCTCTGTGCTGGGCTGCCTTCTTCCAAACCTTTAGGGGTTTCTTGTGGAAAATGGTACCTACTTGTGTTGGAGTTACAGCCTTCTGCACAAAATGCTAGTGGAACTGGAAAGGCATGGCTGACCCATGCTCTCTCCTGTACAGACTTCCCTGAACTTGTCCAGAAGTGAGGAGAGCCAGCAGTGCCTTTCACTGAATTTTAAGGATGCCAGTGAATATATTTCAATGCTGAAGGATTATCTCAGCAACTGCCAGCACAGTCAAAACAGCACACAGATAAGCCAGTGCAAGTGTAACTATGGGTGGCTGAAACAAAGCTGGGACGTGATGGCACTTCTGTGGCTCTCAGCTCCTCTGAAATCTGTCACTACCCTGGTGCTGGAGGTCTAAAAAACACTTACAAAGCCTTGGCAAAAGGAAGTCAGGTTTTTTTTTTCTTCCCTGGGATGATCTGAATGTGCAAGCAGAGAATTTTGCATGGCTGGGGCAGCTGTGAACCATCAGGCCACTCCGTTTCTCAGGCTGCCACTTTTCCACACAGTGATTGACCATTGCCACCATTTCACATATTTTTATTACAAGTATATGTTAGACCTAACTTGCACAGTCTGTAGCTGCTGTGTCTATTACTACTACTACTACTACTACTACTACTACTACTACTACTACTACTACTACTACTACTACTACTACTATTATTATTTTCTTGCAGCAGCATTGACAGTGAAAATGGGATCCAAAAGTCTCCAAAATCTGGTCGGCAGAGATTTCACATTAAAGTAGCTCTACCCATTATTGTGAAAAGTACTGCCCTTGTCTATGTTATTTGGCTTGGTCTAGCTTTCTTCAACTATTGAAGTGGGGGGGGGGGGTAATTATAGAATCAGAGGATATCCTGATTTGGAAGGGACCCACGGCGATCACTGGGTCTAATTCCCGTGTCTATACAGGACAATTCAAAAAAACACACATTTGTTTTGGGAGCAAAGAAGTACAAGAAAACGTAGAAAAAAGTATGACCAAAACACCTCTCTAATATTCTTTCACTAGCAGTGGATAGTCCTGGCAATAGCAAAGATAGCAAAAAGTACAGTTCACAGCACACTTCTCAGCAATGCACAACTGGTTTGCATTCACGATAAGAATGAGTACCTAGGATTGGTAGTGGATGCTAACTATCCACCATTTATTCTCCAAATAAAAACACACGATTTCCAGACCAAACACATCTGAAAAACAAACCTTTAAAGCACTGTATTGTGCTAAGAATGTCTGCAAGAAGGGAATTGCACAGGTAGGATATGTGGGAGGACCCAAGGGCTTCTCATTAAATGCCATTGTTATTCTTGTTTTCACTGGGTTTTCATTTTCTGATCACATAAGCAGCTCTTTTGTTCTCATTAATGTCTGCCTTTCTAAACAATCCATAGTAACAAGTACCTCCATTATGCCTTCCACAGGCCACTGACAACAAACCACAATTCTCTGTACAATACGTTTTCTTGGAGGTAGTGGATATCAAGGACTCTTAATAGTGCTATGTCGAGGATCAATTGTTCAGCTCTGTAGCGCAGGAGTGTCTCCTGAGCCTCTCAGTGCCTGCTTTTGTGTACAGTATCACTGATGGGGAGCGACTTTTCTTTCTTAGGGATCCTTTACATTAGAGAGGCTGCTTCCAAGCAAATCCAGTTGAGGATCGTTTGGAAAATAAAACGTGTGTAGAAGTGGGCTTTTATCACATTTGGTCATGCGATTGATAAGGAAATAGACACTTTTCCTGCTACCCAGTAGGAAACTCTAGAAAAGCACTTTCATTCCTGAACTGTTACTATTTTTCTGAGCTTTTAAATATAAATACATGCCATCTCACTATCAGGGTAAATTTCCTAAAGCAGAATTTAAGAAAAAGATTTTAAATTCCTTCATGTCTGTGTTTCCTAGGTTTAGATGAGCCACTGGGTTTTGGGTACAATGGCTTCAAACCTTTAGTTTCCTAAAGGTATGAAATCACATCTTTCATGTGTCTGTGCTGAGTTAAGGCAGGGTAGTATTTATGCAAGGGTTATAGTGAAGCAAAGCTGTACACGAGTTTCCATCCCATGAAAACAATATGCAGGATGCAGGTGTCTCTGGTTTTGAACAACTCCACTGATCATACCCATGTAAAATCCCTCTGCATGTGTGCTACTGAATTTTGAGTCCAGCATCACGCTGGGAGCGTCAACAAAGTCATGAAGGTTTCATCTTTACTGATGATGGCCTTTACTGAAGAAGCAGAAGTGGTGTTTTTCCTTGCATTATCAGCCCTCCAAATCCCTCCTACAAATCCCTGATTCCTAGCTTCTCCTGGGATATTAGGAGAAATCAAGCTGTAGCTGAGGTTAGTAACTGACATGTGAGATATGGGACTGCTCATTTGTTAGAATTTGGAGTCACATTGCCCTAGAAGAAACTTATGAGAGGCTTAACATCCCAGCCTCGATGGCTAAACACCAGCAGGAGTCAGGAAGATGCATCTGCATGAAAGAGTCTGAACAGTCTCACTATGCCTCAGCTTCCCAACTGCAATCTAGAAAGGAGCAGCATGCTGATAAATCCTAACAGAGTTTAGGAACTCCAAGAAAGAGGTGAGCAACATAACCTGGCTTCACTAGCAGGTGCTTCTGCACAGCTGGAGAAGGTGTGAGGCACTTACACTGTGGCAAAATTAAGGTGCAAGTAGCCCATTACATTAGCCCAAACTAAGAACACTTGGAGGAACACTTCCTCCAAGCTGCTAAGTTTCACAAACATGCGAGTCCAAGCAGGAAAATTTTAAGCCAGTTTTTTTTACTGGCAGCTGAGCTTTGCAGGGGAATCTTATGCCCAGCCACTGCCAGCAGAAGATCCTGAGGGTCTGCCAGGCTGGATGCACTACCCAGCCTGGCTGCTCTCCCAGGGCCGGCACAGGACTGGGGCAGGCATACTTCACTGGTCAAGATAAGCATTTAAGCAGCTTCCAATAATCCTTTCATTCATTAAACCACACTAAGCAGATTTGCTTGGACTTCAAAATGAATTCAAACACGTGAAGAAAGGAAAGTGCACCTAAAGTGATCATACAAAGTCAGCATGGGCATTGGCACCAGGGGCTGCCTTCCTGGGGCAAGCACAGAGGCACGAAGCTGGCTGCAAAAGTCAGTGCATCCATGCT
This sequence comes from Trochalopteron elliotii, assembly GCA_024734555.1. NCBI lineage: Eukaryota > Metazoa > Chordata > Aves > Passeriformes > Leiothrichidae > Trochalopteron > Trochalopteron elliotii. Next base: position 3,728,702 of record JANPWX010000024.1, on the reverse strand, counting down.
GGAACAGCTCACGGAGGCTTAATGAACATCCATCCTTCCCTGTCACCAACGGGTGCTGAGAAGTGATGTGACTGCAGGGGTCTTGGCACTCACAGATTATA
>JANPWX010000024.1:3705523-3728201 GCA_024734555.1 Trochalopteron elliotii | reverse complement strand
TCCTCTCCTCTCCTCTCCTCTCCTCTCCTCTCCTCTCCTCTCCTCGTTTCCTACCCTCCATTACCTCCTTGACATTTACCTTGCTCTAGTAAGATCCAAAAAAATCCAGCCTTGTTTTTACAGATATTCAGATAACAACTGACACCTCCTGTTTGTCATTGTTTTCCATTACCTGTTCTCCCGTTGTTCCAGTTGCCCCTCACCCCACTCATAAACATGCAAGCCAGATAACCATCACAGGACACAGACAGCAATCCTGATGGCAGACAGCATTGAAAGAGCAATCAGCTCCTGCTGCCAAGCCCTTACACACATCACCGGATGCTCTGAGGCTGATCACAACTGGCTACAGCAAGAGAGGAAACACAGGTTTGGTGAGGCACACTGAGACTGACTTTCCCTCCCTAGAGTTACTCAGTGAGAAGCTGTTTCATCATTTCCTTCCCTTCTGAGCAGACACCAAATTACAGGGACGCTGGTTTAGTCCAGATAGTGCCACCAGTCTGGTGACCTCCACTTCTGACATGGGGACATATTGTGTCTTATAGGATCCATGCCCTCAGGGATTTATGCCCCCGAGGACTGTAGGGTGAGGGTCCTTCTAAACATTGTCTGGACAAGTGCTCTGGACACCGGGAATAGCATTATCTGATCTCGTATGCATCTCCCTGCAATGCAACCAGACCTGCCAGGTCTGGTAGAAAAGTGGTAGTTAGGTCATGGGGAATATGTCCATCTAGTGAACTGGGGAAGGAACAGCCCAGGAGAAGGCTTCAAGGGCAACTCATTGTGTGCATGGTACAAACCACAGCCCAGAGCTGACTCTGCTGGCACCCCTAGACTGCACAACAATCTAAGGAATACCAGCAGTAATTACTTAGAAAATACTCGGTAAAATTACATTTGTTTTTACAATACTATTATCACAAACTATATATACCATTCCAATCCATGTCACCCTGTTTCAATAGTAGCTTTCAATAGTAGAATATTCTTTCCTTGTGTTCCTTAGGACTGCAACAGCAGGCTAGTTAAAATCTGCTGATCTATAATACTAAAGCTCCTCCTCAAATTATACATTCTCATATCAGGTAGTTGGTTACTTGCCAAAGCATTCATAGCTTAAAGGTTCTAAATCTGCTCATCAAGTGTGGGAGCTCCATGTTTCGGTAAAATGTTTTTCATTCTTCAGGTGTGCCTAGTAGGGAAAAAACCATGAACATGACAAAGTGAAGAAAACTATGGAAATACCTGATTTTATATAAAAGAAAGGAAAAAAACCCCATTTTATTATTTTTCCCTATATTCTTTCTCTCAAATATGTGGAAATATTGTTCTATAATACATATAAGGAATGAGTTTTTTAAAAACTTGCATCAGGAAGGAAAGAAGGAAAGATCTGATGAGCATGGTTTCACCCCAAAACCAAATCATATATTTCAGGTTGGATCCATCTCACTCAGCATATATTTTAAGTAATGGATTGCAGTGTAGAACGGACAGTGAAATTCATCCCAGGAGTCTGAGCTATAGCTTTCATTCTAGGACATTAATGGAAAATTTCTAACCAGGCTGAGTTTACTCAAACAAAAACATCTCAAGGTCACCCTTCTTAGGATATGTTCAATAAAATCACTGAAAAGGGCACATATGTTCCATGCAGATATACTTACAGATGTCACTCATATATGTTCTTACTTTTTGAAACCTGAGGTGTAATGGGAGTATATTTATGTTAAGAGGTATTTTAAAAAATCAAGAAATCAATTTCTGGTAAGAAGCCTTCATATGAGGAAATGTTTTTTCCATCTCTTTGGGTTTCTTTTTTCTATACTTTTTTTTTTTTTTCCTCTAGCTTACAGACATTGTGGCAAAGTACAGCAGGGGCTTTGTAACAGTTTATTGATGAGGAGTGGCCAAGGACATCTGTGGTCTAGAAAACCCACTACCAATGCAAAACAAAACCCTCAACCTCAAAACCATGAAGTGAATTTTAAAAAGACCACAAAAAGCTCCAGCTCTCTTCTCTTGGGATCTCCCATGGGAATTCTTTGAAAAACAGCTCTTTTTTTTTTTTTTTTTTTTTTTTTTTTTTTTTTTTTTTTTTTTTTTTGTTGGGATTTCCTATATCAGTGAGAAACCAGTTGATCCTCTGGAGCCTGGAAATATTAATTTTGTTCCTTAGATAAAAGATGCCATGACCAGAGGAAGGAAAATTGCTTAAGTGCCATATCTAGAGCACTGTACTTCTTCAAAAGAAGCAAAGTAAAATTTTCAGATGTGGAGATGATGGTCTCTCAGTTCTGTGCTGATCCATGAAAATTCCAAGGCAAATTTCACAAATATTGGGAAGTCCTGACAAGGAGAACCAGTTCTAAGATTTAACCCTCAAAGTTGTGCTTTTATTCAAAATAAATCTTCATTGTCTGACAAATGTTGAATGGACATAAGGAGACAGTTTCCTTGACTTGCTGTTAAAAAAAAAAAAAACGCATGAACTGAAATGGTCAGTTAAACTGAAGAAAATTAATAAAAGTCAGAATGGCAGTCTGAACTCTGGCTACACAGCTTAAAAGGCATTGGTATCACATTTTTATTAGACTTTAATTTATACTTCATTAGACACATAAAATTACTGAAATTAATGTGCTCATATTACCTTTAGTGCTGTCAATTCACATGTATCAAACTATTTATTATAAGCTATCAATGTACCTATTTAACAAAGTAAATCCTGTGTACTGCAAAACGTGAAGGAAAGTGTGATGGCTCATTTCACTTCAGGTCTCACTTCAGACTTCAGGCATGTGATTTATTACCCCGTTATTGCAAGTTTGGGATTTAAAATCCAGTAACAAAATCTTGTGTATTTTGTGTAGCTCTGGTGAACCGCAAACCTGAAAATATGTAACATTCTCATTATGGCTTATACATTTTGACTGCCTTAACTTCAACATGCCTTTTTACACACACACACACACACACACACACACACACACACACACACACACACGTGTTTACATAAAGCTAAAATCTGCAATATAGTACATTCTGCTTTCTGTGGTTGAGGTGGAGAAAACACTTCTATCTCAAGAAGGTGGTTTTGCACTGGAAGTTGTTCAGCTATCTCTCCTTGAGAGATGGCCTTGACAACGAGGTCATACACAGAGTATATGCTGAATATTATCGGGACAATAAGAAGTGCAATAGACAGTAAGAATTTCGACAAAAATATTAGGGCTTGGTGTTGTTTTGAGTTTTTTCTTTTTTAAGAACTTGCTAATAAAGGAGCAAATTTTAAGCATCATAACTGACACAGCAGACAGCAGGGTTTTAATCGAACAATCCATACATCTGACTTTCTTCTAAAAATTGTGTCTGTCTTGGTTCCTTTCCCATATGTGTGGTAATTATAATCTTGAAAGTTTAAGTAGCTACAAAGTTGTGCCACTACTTGTTCACTATTTAAAATAACAAAAGGGCTTCATCTCCAAGGAGAAAGTCTGTGCAAAAGAAAACTCAGCAATGCAGGAGAAGAAAATTCCAAGTACACCTAAAATCCTAAAAAAACCAGCTTCATTAAGAGGGGCAGACATGCAGCTGAAAGCAACCTGACTGGGATATTCAGAACATCTAGAGCACCAGCTGCAGTGGGGTTAGATGCCCTACACTGATGAATTCCATTTGAAGGAGACATATTAGCTAAGCAATTATTAGATAGGTTTCGGAACATGGTTACAGAGAAATATATGGAGTGCTCCAGGAAAGGGCATCATCAGGCCTGTAAGTGCCTGCTCTGCCCATGGAAAGTCAAAAAGAATGGAATAAATGGGATTAAGAAGGTATTTGCAGCAGGACAAAGACAAGGACCTGTGAAACACTAACACACCAAAATGTTCAGGAGGAACACTTTTTATTGCTTTGGACTGAGTCAATGAAAAAATAGTAAACAGTGGCTACAAATGTGTTAATCTTCTGAGTAAGACTGCCATTTAGAATGGCTCACGTGCACTGGTAACATTGCTCCTTTGTTGCTCTTTCCCCACACACCCTCCATACATTGCGAGGAGCAACGTGTTGCAGAGCACAGAAAGCAGAGGCTGGTCCCCAGAAGGCTGTGGAGATGACACGAGGCCATGTCCTGAGGCTGTTTCCCTTGGAGGATATGTCCAGATGGGAGAAGGAAGCAAAGCTGGCTGTGGGAAGTACGTTTGTTTCTCCCTTCAGTATAGTAATTATTTTTGAGGTCCATTAACATGGATTTGGGCTCTACTTTGGGCATCAGTCTCTGCAGTGCAAACAAAATAATTTTAACTGATCTGTGGCTCTTTTTTTCCCCCCCCCCATTTGGAAAATAAGAACTGTTATCCTCATCTGTCTTTACACAAGCCTATGAAGATCTAAGGACAAAAAGTGTGAATTGGCATCACACTGGGACTTTAAAATATAACTACTCTAGTTTTCCCATGTTTCTGTCAGGGACAATCAGCCCTGCTCCCACTTTAAGTGTCTTGAGAAAGCCCTCCTTCAGCAGAGAAACCACTGAGAAACAGAAGCTCAGCAAAATAGTTCCAATATTTCCCTCTGCTGCAGGCTTCCACCTTGTCCTGGCTGCTGCAACAGTGCCTTGGAGAAAGTGGCGCTCAGAAATCAGCAAGCAAGAGGTTTGGAAGAGACAAACCTGGACGAGAGCCTGCTCTACACAGCTGGTACAGCCTAAACCAGCTCAGCTGGGCCAGAAACTCCAGGACTGGGGTCATTGTATTACAAAGGAGCCATTGTAGTGGAATCAGTAGGGACGTTTTAAAATACCCCTACATGACAATTCCAGTGTCAGGACAGAGCAAGTCAAAGAAGGTTGTTCCTCATAGCAGGTTAAACTCCTGAGGGTGGAGATAATCTCACAGCAGGAAGGGAGGAAAGTGCTGTGCCTGCCTGGGCCAAGATTCTTTCACACTCCCCATTGCCAGCTTTAGGCTACAGAGCAGGCCATTATCAGAATCATTGTCATTATTATCCTAAAATCTGCTGCCCGACATTCAGGCATCTATCAGGAAAAGACCGCAGGCCCTATTAGTGCAGGCAATAAGCCCCCAGGAGGAGGGGAGGAAACTCATTCCTAGAGCAACTAACGTTGCTGCTGGCTACATTCCTATCAGCTTTGTTAATACTGAAGTGACATTCATTGGTAAATCTGATTTTACCATGCTCTCCCATCAATCAGCAGGACAAGTCTCCTAACAGAGTTTTTTTTTATTGTCACACACAATAATTTGCCTCACAGACACATGATCTACCGGCCCTGGGGGAAGCTGAGCATCAAGCCTCTGTATCTATAAGAAAACCATGTGCCCACCACCATCAGTGTGTCCTGACTGTGTCTGTGATATCTGCCTTTCTGCTCTCAAGCTGCAGTTCAGAAAGCCAGCATTTTCCAATTAAACATATTAATCGATTGTGAAAGAACATGATATTCTTTGGAAGCATCACTTGGGGAGGGAGTGGCTTCCTTTAAATTTTTAAAGGGACATTCTTTAAAGTGGTATTCTTCAAAAAGTGGCATGATGTTAAATATTGGAAAAATTCTTTACCTGAAGATGCTTTTGTTGCAAATGCACACTAGAGATTTGAAAACAGTGTCCAACAAAGCCTGGTGTTTTCCAAAAAAAGGTGTTAGAAAAATCGTGAGTTTTCATCCCACACCTCAGCAAGTCAAGTCCCGCTGAGATTCTAATTCCTCAAGTTGATTCAGAAATGTTTTGCCCTGTTTTAGATGGTTGGTCACAACAGACAATATCTGAGAGATTCTCATCTGCAATTCAAAGTTAATTGAATATTTTACCACCAACTACATAAAATACAAAATGAATTAACAAATAGACTGCACACATTTGCTCTGGGAAATTAAATATTTGATTGTGATAGAATCTTTAAAGATCTGGGTATAAAAAACCCAATAAACTTCTTGATATACTTCCATCTAAGTGAATGGAAACAGGTAAAAGCCTGCAATAGTCTTTTAGCTGTTTAGAAGGAAGAAAAAAAAAAGGAACCTCTCAATTTCTTGCAGATTTATGTAAAATAATCCAAACTCATGAAACTGTGTGTGAAGAGCACTGTCTTTAAGGTGATGAATAGTACTAAAAGACCTCCTTACCACTCTGAAGGTAGTTAACTGAGCTGACTGCCTCGAGCATTGACACCTTTAAATGTCATGTTTATCAAGGGAAAGATAGGTTGAATTTGTAAAATATTTGTCCTCCTTCTGGGGCCATACATTAACCCACTAAACCGTGTAATCGCTTAATTTTCTTCTACTCCGTACCCTGCGAGTGCTGACAAGCAGTGAAGAAGAAAAGAGAGCCTGATGCTGAAGGAAAGTAAGCCGTTACTGCCTGCTGGCAGGTGGGGGTGGGCAGGGGGCTGCTGCGTGCCTCCCTCCCATGGGAATAGCCCTAACAGCGGGTTAAAAGCTCTTCCTCACAGCCCCCCGGGGACTGCTGTGTGTACAGCAACACATAATGCCGCCGAGCCGCCGGCTGAGGAAGGGATCTGCCCACAAGCAAGAAGAGATGGGCGAGTGTTCATGAGGGACTGTACATGCAGAGGCAGAGCTATTGGCTTGCTCTTATCAATGCTCTGCTGAGCCCACCACAGTGCCCGGGCTCTTCCCAGCCACCACATAACCGAGCCAAGGCACCTCCGATTAAACTACGGCAGGTTAAACTTCTGGTGAGTTTCTGATGGCTGTAAAAACTCCCCTTTGGCCTTGGGTGCTATAACTGTTTATGAGGTTGACCTTTAATTACTCTCTCATGTAGAAATCTTTGATAATATGTCTTTGAAAGCTTGACAAATACGGACCTACACAGCACAGATCAATACCAATTTAGTAACATAGTAGAGCAGCTTCCACAAAAGCAGATGCTAAAAGGTATTACCAGCAAAGCTGCTTCAAAGGACTTATCACTTCAGCTGGGCGCCGTCAGCTCTTTCCTTTTACAGAAGGGTTTAGAGGATGTGAAAAACAAATATGCAAGGGATGCCAAATATTAACATGCATAAAAACTGGAAAGGGTATGAAGCGTTAGAACCGGAGCTGCCAGCAGCTGTAGGACAAGAGTGACTGCCATCTGCCGTTGCTGTGAAGTTTTCTGCTCATCTGCATTTCAGGGCTGGAAAAAAGTTGATAGTGTTGAGTACCTAGTTTGAATGTCACAGAACTTCTTGAAAAGCAGCTCCTTAGCAAATTCACTATATTTTGCGACATGAATGCCATCCAAAGTAGCAATGAAACTGAGAGTGGATAGTTATTAATTTTATATTCAGCTTACTTGAATATTCAGTGTTGCCTGACTTTTCAAGTTTTAATAGACATTACACACATGCATGACCATACTTATATGTACACAAATGCACATATATGTGTGTGTATATGTACCCACAAATAAAATCAAAAAGTCACTAATATTCTGTTAAGAATATTCTGTATTCTGTTAAGAATGGTGAACACACTTGAAAAATGCCTACACAGTGCAGAGGAGGAGGTTATCAGTGCAACCATACAGTTATATAAAACAGAATCTCATAATCCAGAATACTTAATTTTGATTTAACCCACCTAGTATAACTCATTATTATCATACAAGTTTAATGCTTCATGTCATAAGTACTATGGAAATAAGTGGGGGTTCTTCCACAACAATGTTTAAAAGCACAGATTATGCATCATCTTCAACCATCATAATAGATTATAGGGAACTTGCTATTGTTCTAACTCAATGAAAGTTTGCTGCTGGGAGGAAGACATAGATTGTAGAAAATGCAAAGATAAAATTTTAAAGGTTTTATAATAGTTTTTATTTCCTCATCGGTGCTAGAAAAATAATTGATCCATCTACCAGACAGATACAGTTAAAGAAAAGCTGCACAGATTTTGGGGGAGGTTTTAAATGCTAAGAATGGCTTTAGTTTTCCTTCTCTTCTGAATTTCTGAAAAACTAAATTGTTTTCTCTTATTCAGAAGAACAACTGTTCTCCTTTAGCTCTCCCACAGAACTTTTTTTTTTGTCATAACAACATCCTGGCCCAAACAGCTCCCAGGAGACAAAATCAATGAAAGCTATAAAGGAAGAATGTTTTTGTCGTGCCAGGCCCTACCGCTCATGTCTTATACTTACAAAACCATCAGCAACTAAACTGGGATAGACAGACCATCTGAACAGATTTGGCCAGTTACTCCAGCTAGATTAAAAAATCCAATATATAGAAACAAACTATGGTAACACCGTGATAGCAGTGTTACGTCAGCATAGGAACAGAACAGGAATTTAAAAGCCCTAAATTCAGGGACCTTCCCCACGAGGAGGTAAGATCAGATTGATCTTCTCTGAGGTTGCCTCCCTGCCTGCAGATCTGGCATTTGAACTCTCTGATGGAAAGCAACTCAAAAAACCAGTCTACCAGAAGGGGTCCCTCTCCATCCCTCCTTTCTCAAATCTCCAAAACATAAGGCAGAGGACACCCTTGGGGAGGGGCCTGGTGGGGGATGAGTAAAGAACTCAAATGCTTGAGCAAATAACCAAATATCTCTTTATCCAGGAATTTTCCCTTTTGATGGCATGTTTTTTCATACTGAATTTTGTTTGTGTGTGTTACACCAACTGTGTTTGTGATCCCTCCAGCTCTGAAACTAATAGAAAGTCTTAGAAGTAGAGGCATGGATTAAATAGAATCCTACTGTGATAAATACAGTAATATCCATACAAGATTTCATTTTACTCTTGACTGGAGGTCCACCAAAGTTGAGAGAGAAAAACTCGTTTTTCCTAGTAGACTACTGAATCAGCCTCGTTACAATGTGTGGAGCAAAGACACCCAGCAGGGGCCTGTTTGGGCCCTGCTGCCTTCAGAGCCATGCTGTGAAGCCTTTTGCTGCCAGCATAAGGAGAGAAGCTTTCAAGAAAGCAGCTCCAGACACACCAGAAAAGTAAAATCCTGCCCTCCGGGGGCCGGGCTGTCTCTCTTCCAGCACTGCATATGGCTCATGGAAGGGAAAGCCCCCAGTCCCTCCAGCATCCTTCAGCGCTGCCATCTCCAGCACTTCCTGCTCCTGTCTCGCTCATCCCCAGTAGCAGCAGGAGCAGGATGCTGCCAGCCCACTTTCCCACTCTCTGCTTACTGATGCGGACATCAGTGGGAAATAGTCAAATATCAAGCTCTGGGGGGAGGCTCAAGAGAAGGAGCAGATTCCCTTTGGGTTGTTTCATGGGGGTTATCACATCCCTGACAAAAAAGACAAAATTTAAAATCAAATCCACTTTTCATTAGAAGAGTCTATTGGGGAAACTGATACTACAGAAATACACATTCCTGTGTGCTGCCATCCTGCTCCATAATGGCTCTTGCATTAGGGACTGGGGGCAGGGGGGCTGCTGTTGTCCATTTACTTTGGTAAAGATTGCTATTGAATGAAACCTTTAATGGGGTGTTTATGCTCCCGCTCAGCCTAAGAGCTCCAAGCTTGTGGCAGAGTAGTCTTTCCCTCCACCTTGACAGCTATCAGAGAATCAATACAGGTAATCCCTCAGCTGGCCCTCAGCACCGCTGCTGCGGGCCTGCCCTGGCCCCTGCACTGGGGTCACTTGTGGGAAAAAGAAACTTCTCTGGGGAGTGACTTTTCACAACACCCCCAACACCACTGCACTCACCCTCTGCAGCTCCAGAGAGAATGCCTCTGACCCCACTTAGATTTACCTAGAGGATGGACTTACCCTTACCCTCTAGGAAGCGTGGGCCTCACAGCTTGATTTCACTTCAGGGATTATCTGTGAATTGCACTTTTTGGCCAGTATAATCAAAGTAATCATCCCTTTCTCCTTTTTTCATTCCAAGTGGATGTTTTCTCTGCTGCTGCATTTCTGTTCATGCCTAAGGTATCTCCTGCTGGCTCTGCTCAAGTCTCTGCAGTCAAAGTGGGAGGATTGCATTTTCTCACTGCTACTTTGCAGGCTGATAACACTGCAGTTTGCAGGACTGTGTGGCATTCTCACACCAAGGCATTCAAAAGTGCTCTCTACAATACCGAATTGCCGGGCCAGGCAGAGGTTAGGCCTGGGACAAAGATTAGTCCCATGAGTTTAAGTCTGGTTTGCCACTGCTGCAGTGGAGATAAGCTGGGGTTTCAGGATAGCCCCTACAGCAAGACTGCTGCAGAGTGGCTGGTTGGGGATGGAGAAGGTCACTCAAGTCCCACTGCAGGAGAGGCAGAGGGGCTGTTACTCTCCTCTGGTGGTGCCGTATAGCCCCAGTTGTCAACACCCAGCCCCAGGAACCTTCGAGGGGACTGGCTTTTCAGAAAAGCTGTTCATTGGTGGAGATGAAGGCCCTTTTAAAGCTTGAGTCAAACACCATAAAAACACTGAAAGTTTGGACATGTTTCACCTAAGGTTGAAAAAGAGCAAAAGAAGAGAGCAAAGACAGAGCCTCACGCCCCTCATGTGCCCAAGGCCCTGCACTAAGTGTGTTAAGCAAAGACAGGAGGGAGGATGTGCAAGGGCGTGTGTATCAGGAGAGAAAGGGAAGTGAAGGTGATGGTGACTGTGTCTGTAGGGGTGAAACAAACACCTGCACTTGCTACGAAGGCCTGTGGGAGACTGGGGACCCAAGGAATGGCTTTCTTAAGAAGGGGACAGCCAGTCAGGGGTCCCCTGGTAAATGATCTCTTGTTTAATGGACAGTTTGGCACTGACCAATATTTGTTTGTGGCATTATCTTCAATGCACTAAGCTCCTTGCTGCTTTTCACTTTCCTTCAGTGGTTAACCACCTCCCTGTTCTCCAGAGTTAGCAGCAGGACAGGGACTGGGACAGCAGGGGCTGGGGACCAGGTGTTTGAAAAACAGAGATATGCAGGAGATGCTAGAGGCAGCAGATGTCGGTGGTCAGGCCTTTTGTTCTCTCACACTTGCAAGCCTGAGCTCTGGGACCACCTTTTTTTTTTTTTTTTGTCTGCCCATTGTCATTTACCCAGGAGGAGCATTTCAGGAGTTAGCCTCACATAGCCTCTCTCCCTGCACCCCTCTGCTCCAACAAAACAGTTGATTGCCCTCATACTCTGGTTTCTATTTAGATCACTTTCTATTAACATGTAAAAAAACTCTGACAGAGTTAATGCAGAGCACTTAAAATCGGCTAGTGTTTTACAGGAGTGTTTAATCCCAGGGACTTGTCTTGCTGCTCCCCTTGGCAGAACCATTTTAATTCTAGTTAAGGGAATTAAACTAGGGAAAGGGAAAGAAAGGAAAGAAGAGTCAGGGTGCATACACATTCTTTGCCTTAGTGAATGCAGTGACAATGTGAGCCCAGACAGGGACATCACCCCACAGCCAGTTAAAGCCAAACTGAGTAAGAAACATGGGGTTTTACACATAATGTATAACTGCCATGTTAGTTACTGCCATGGAAAAATAACACTTCTGTCCCATATTTGAAGATGCCAAGAATTGGAAGAGATGGATTTAGTTCAGCATGTAAGCCCATAGCCCAGCCCCCTGAGAACTGCAGGGATGTCCCTCCTGCTGCCACAGCTCAGAAATAGCTGCAGGAGCATGGAGCACCACGGTGCCTGTTCAGGACAGCCCTGGCAGCCGGGGCTGCCCAGCACAAGGACTGAGCCTTTACACATGGTCACAAATACTCTTTTCTGCTGAACTTGCAGTGCAGCCTCCTTCTTGTACTTCATGTCCTTCTGTGCCATGCAGTCATTCTGGGAACCTGCCAGATAAAAAAGTGCAGCATGCACACAAGCTCCCTCTGTCTCCCCACTTCTTAGTTGTGTGTATAAATATCCAAAACCCCACTGCTGGCTGAGCTGGCTGGAGCTGCACATTCACTCAGCAGCTGAGAGCACAGCCACAAAAGGTGGAAGTAAATGTGCAAATCCTCGGGGAGGAAAACCTCGGTTCACTGGACACACAGGGTACACTACAGGAGCATTCCCTAATCTCTCCTAACCCCTATCTGAACAGCAATCTGTTTGCTCTGACAATCAGTGCATTTTCATTTCAGGAAACTAAAATCTGCCTTGGTCTGGCAGGTGGCTCAGCTCGACCTCTCCTGATCCATTTCTCCCCACCCTGCTGTGAAGTGTGCAGAGCCAAGTGCCATTCTCACTGTCCCCAGCTCCAGCACAGCTGGGACTCGCTATTCAAAAGGGAGACGATGACTCTATAGGGTAGTTAAATGCCACAAGGTGGTTTAATTCTTTCAGTGCTCAATCTGGATCCATCATCTTGCTTGCAAGTGGGAGTGAACTCAATCCAGAACTGAATTGCCTCAGCTTTCATGAACTGCTGGGGCACTTAAGACCAAATCCATCAAGACACTGGGTGCCTTTGACTTCTTGTGCAGTTAGCTGCTGATCAGCAGGACAAGGACTGGAATTCCCAATAAGTGACAGTTTGACTCTGTAACAGCTTGCAAATAACACAGAAAACACCTTTCATCCATTTGCTAGTACCTCAAATACACAACTCTATGCATCTGGCAGAAAACAAGTTGTAGTCCGTTAGTGTGCACTGTAGTCTCCAAAAATTTATTTTCATTATTTGCATAAGTATAATAATATGAATAATAGGAAAGATGGGTGCTAATGTCTTTAAAAAGAACTCGATGGGTGAGGGTCTTCAGGACAAACAGGTGGTAATATCTTTGAGATGGGTCTTAATGTCTCTACCAACCTCATGCTGCAAGTTTCTTACAGAGCCCATACAGTTTGACTACAGCTTAAACTCCTGAACTTTATGGTAATAGAAAAATGGGTCCGGGCAAAGTCTGTTGCAGAACATAGATAGTTTTAACTTCTGAACTTTGGGAAAAAATGACATGTTCAAGGCAGTTAGGGAAGGCTGTACCTCAGCCAATGCAGAAAGGAGGAGGGCAACATGTGGCCGGGAGTTTAGGATGAAAGGGGACTGAGTATTCCAAAACCCCAGTGGACTCCCTCCCTTTATTCAAATAAAATTGCAGGACTCTCTCTCTCTCACTGGCTCTTCATAGCGTGGTTTTCTGCACAATAATTAGCATCAAAATTTATATATATGGTTTTAATGTGCAAGACAGCCAGTACTTTCAATCACAAGTACAACTCTTCACATACTCCTTTACAGGCAACACATCAAATACTATAGAAAGGTGCAAATAATTTAGCACAAGACATTTGAGGTTTCTTCAAGAAAAAGAAAAGAAAATGCCCACGAGAGCACTACAGAGGCACCATTTAAATGTACAACCCTCACTGAGAACAAAAAAGGAGGTTACCTCCATGGAAAGTTAACCAGACATTTCACAGTACTTCAAAGCCATTCCTAGTCATAACATTTTCTTCATTAGTAGGTAGTTTATTTCACCATCTTTTTAAGGAACTGAACTAACAAAGGCTTCACACACATAATTCTTGTTTCTGTTGGCCAGGATTTTGTACGCTTGTATCTATCCTCCTAACACCAGGCAGCTGGAAGAAAGGTTCAGTTCCCCTACCTGTTCTACAGCATGGTTTGTACACATAAGTACTGTGATAATTTTCTGCTCAAGAGTGAATTTTACCTATTTAGGGGGCCAGGGATTCAGCCCTCAATGTGTAAAAAAAAGTTATCCTGGTGTATTATAGTAATATTTGGTATTAAAATAAGCAAAAAACAATAATGAGAGCATTATTTTTATTCTACCCTGAAACCTACACGCATAAACATACAATACAAATGGACTTGCTCATTTCAGATACTGCCTAGTGCTGGGCCTCATTTTGCTTACCAGTAAGTGATTCAATAAATACTTATAAAATATTTTTACCATGAAAACAATGAGAACAGAGCAACTTTAAATACAAAAAAACTTATAAAAATTAGTGCAAATCAATGTATTTAAGGATACAGTATCTGCACAGTATAATTAAACACACAGGTAACATTTCTTTCCTATTTCTATGCTGTATTTAAAGACACTGTTAAAGTTGGCACAAAATAAAAACTTTATGCTTTCTTATATTTTATGTGCAAAATTCTTGTTAATCCTAGCTGATCTGGGATACTTCAAAGAGAATTTTATCATTCCAGTAAACACCGGTGTTTATCAACTGTCTCCAGAAAGGTCTTCCATTATTCCTCCTGGATGCAGCACACAGTCCCACTGACACAGTGATCCCTCTCATATGCACAGCCTCCTGCCAGTTGTGGTGGTCACTCAGTGATAATAAAAACTTCTATACCAATTACAGCACTCCTATCCTCAGCAGTCCTTCAGCATGGGCTTTTTGTTAAGCCTCCTAGTTAAGATTTCACATTGATATGGAATCCCACTTTCTTAAGAGTTCTTAACAATTTTGAAAGTACATAAACCTGCACAAATCACTCCTGCCTTGCTTGTATGGTCAGAGAGACATGGAGGATTACACCTTCCAGTCCTCCCATGGAAGCAAAGCCTTTTCTGCAGACTGGGGAAGGAATTCCCTGTGCAGAGTTTTAGGCACTGAGGAGTCCTGATATAATTTATTTGATACTTTAAATCTTATATTTTGAGCAAAGGAAGAGAGTGCCACTATAATAGCCATCCCACATAAAGCCAGGAGGAAGCAGAGGGGCCCACCCTTCATACCAGGGTTCACTGCAAGGATTCACTCGGCCAGGACCAGACAGGTTCAGGGAAATTCAGAAAGAAGAGCCCACTGCTGGGATTGTGCTTGCCCCTGGCCCGTTCTGAGTCCACAATGAAACCCCTCTGTGAGGTCACTTGACTGCTCATTATCCACCCAAAGGCTCACTGATGCTTAAGAATATCACCATGTTTGGTCCTCCAAATTCTTGAGAAGACAAAACCACCACTATCTCTTCTAGCTGGGATATCAGGCCTGCACATATCTTGCCACACCCCACTTCTCTCCCTCTGGGCTAACCAGCATGCAGCACCCTCTGGAAGGGTTGCTCTCATAGTCCTGGACCTCTAGTCTCCCAGCAGCTGAATGATTTAAAAAAGCTCTCTGTTGGTCCAGCAGTCAGTATCTCGGAGGAAGTTCACATTTCAATAGAACATCACTAAAAGACAGGTTAAGGGTAAGTAGACCATATACCTGTGGTCATGTGTCCAAACAATACGAACACGTTAAATCAGCTTTGAGAGATGCACCTGATAAAAACACTCCTCACACAAGCTTTGACACAGACTGCACCAGGCAGTCCACAGGCATTAGGGATGTAGAAACACTCCTCACAGTGATATTTGTGCACAAATGGGTTTTGGGAGGTAGAATTCCTTCCTGCCTTTAGAGATCAGGGTATGGGAGGAGAGAGAGACTGGCATCAAGGTGTATCCTGTTCCCTGTGCTCAGTCATGTGCCCCAGGGCCAGAGACCAGACCTAACCCCAGAGCCACTGTAGGTGTCACCTGCTTCTCTGTGCACACAGCCACGCACAAACAGATACACACAGACCAATAGACACATGAGCTGGTCCAGGACACGTCCACAGGGTTCCTAACTAGTGAGCAGCATGAATCTTCATGTGGAAGTTGTAATCCTCCTGCTCGGGGAAGTGCTGGCCACACTGGGAGCAGGTGCCTCCCCTGTCCTTGCTGTGCGTGCGCCGCACGTGGCTGTCGTGTGCGGCGTGCGAGGCGAAGGCTTTGCCGCAGTGCTTGCACTTGAAGGGCTTCTCCCCCGAGTGCTGCCGGATGTGAGTGCGCAGGATGCTGGATGCTGTGAACGCCTAGAAGGGCAGGGATCATCGGAAAGGAGATGGAGTTGCAAGTGATTTTCTTTCACGTGTGCAAATCCCTGCCTTCAGCTAACCTAGACCCCATCGGAAGCACATTATCCTGAAAATTAAGTCCTGAAATAGCTCATATCCTCAGGTAAGTGGAAAGAAATAATGAAAACTCCCAGCAATGAGGAATCAGAAGGCAACAGCTATTGCTCTACAGATGTGGCTGAGTGTATGGAGATAGATGAAGCTCAGAGAAAGATTTCTGACCAAAGACACCAGTAAATATCTTCTATATGTCAGAGGGAAGAAGTCAATACTACCTTAATTAGCTTTGCAGCTTCTTAATGTTTGGGAAACATAATGCAGGCTTTCCTTCCAGTTTTTGTTTTTAAAGTTAAACCCTTTGACTGTCTTGGGATTCAGCTGCTAAAAGTCACCCACGCAGTCCACCATATATCATTTACAGGTTCATTTTCTCTGCTCCATCATACCCTTATCTTTCTGCAGGCAGAGTTTCCAGCCTGTTCCCCCACCACTAACACATTTGAGTAGCAAAGTCATAAAGACTTCTCCTCCATTTGAGGATAAAACTCTCATGTAAAGTTGCCCATGTTTACCCCATTTTTTCTTATCCAAAGAGAGACAATTTCAGGCCCTTCGCTATTTGCAGACCACACAAAATTAATACTCTCTAGTAAGTTTTCACAGCAAAAAGCAGTACATCTTCGATATCCTTTCACTAGGAATCTTAAAGCACAAAAAGATCACAGATTCCTATACATAGGTCCTTGGAGGAGTATATCAAGGGCAAAAATATGTTTTGGGGAGAGAATGGTGATGTTGACCCAGCACTGTTCCTTTAATCTCACTATGTTCCTGAAATAAGTGACCACTGATTTCCAGCAAAGGAACTGGAAAAGCAAAGCCACTGTTAGAAGTAGAAGAGGAAAAGAAGAATCATAATTGCAGAGGAGGAGCCAGTGAGGATTCATTAAAACAGACTCTGGTTTTCCAGCCTCGGAAATGATGGCTATGTCCTAGGATAGCTGCATCCTGCAGCCTGAGGACTAATAGTTTAACCTGATCCAATTCACAACAGTCCAACCAGAACTGGCTGGGGACTGGTCAAGTGTCCCTAGAGATCTCTTTACAGAGCAGCCTATAAAGCTCTGCCACCTCCTTTTGTGATCAGAAGATTAAGGATGATATTTCATCCTAATCTCTGCATACAAGTATGTTCAGGATCATGGGGAGACAAAAAAATATAAAAGCCAAAAGGAGTTTCCTCTAAGAGTCTTTACAGCTGGAGACTTCAGCTTTGTGTTAGTCCAGCCAGTCATAGACAACACTTATCTCTCCACAAAATCAGGAGCAGGTTACCACTGCTGATGGGGTTTCTGCATTGCCTGGACACTCCATGGCACCTGGAGCCCTACCAATATTCATCTTCCAGCAGCCTGTGCATCCACATGCTGTCTGCTGCAAGAGCTGTCACATTCACAGGGACAGCTCACCTGAATCATCGCTGCTGCGATGGACAGTAATAGCAGAACACATCTTTGATCAGGGCTGTATGGCTCTCTTTCTGTTCTTTTTTAAGTGAAATCTCCATGCCCATCTGCCCATCAACAGCCCTGATATTTCAAGGGAAGCATGCACAAATTCATATTGTGCAGGTTCAGTTTATAGACCAAATCTGTTTATTGCAGTCCAGAAGCAGTGTCAATAACACCAAAAATTACCTATTTGATGAAAAAGTGGGATACTTGATCTAGCTGCATGCTTTGGATGGTGTTTGAAATGCTCTCAAGCTTCCCTAGACCTTATTTCTGCAGATCACTGAGCTGGGATGAACCACAAATTCCATGTCAGATGAAGACCAGACCCTGTTTCTTCAGTCTCATCCAGCCCTGTGACCTTACCTCACAACTGCCCAGAATATACACCCCCATATCTGGTTACCAGTTAAATACAAAGCATTTTCTTGAAAGAAAGCAGAGAAGAAACAAAGCACAGCAGAGGGAGGGATGGGGCAGGGCTCTGCCTTACCTTGTTGCAGTAGACACATTTGTAGGGGCGCTCCCCAGAGTGAACCCTCATGTGTTTGTTCAGGCTGGAGGATTGAGAAAAGCTCTTCCCACACACAGAGCACTGGGGTAAAGAAAAGGAATAAAGTTAAAAGGAAACATGTAACTGCACAGTTAAAAGGGAAGATTAAGTATATGGCTGATGTGCACATTTTTTACATATAATCGAGATATACATATGTATTTATGTATTCATCTGTAAACACAATAGTAAATTTAAGCTGCAATAAATTGAAATACCCAGGAGTTTAGTCTGGTTTTAAGAATAGATTTACCTGCATATGTACATATATATATATATTAAAACCATGCAAAATTTCAAATAATTTGTGTCAAAATTGTTTTCATGAAATTGTTATTTTTCAGACCAGACCATACTGATTTTCAGTAATAAAAACCTGAAATTTTCTGTAAAATCACTTAAAAATATATAAATCGAGCCCCAGTTTTAATTTGTTCCCTTAACAGATAAAGTATCTAAAAAATAAAATAATCTTAAATTTACCAAGGCAAGGGAAAGGAAAATGAATTAATTACATGGTATTTAATACATCATATTTAATGGAATATTTATCTGTTACTAATTCCATGCAGATATTCTGACATTGTAATAATGTCATTTTAGTTATAAAATACTTTTCTCAAAAGTTACACATTGTAGTATGATCTATAAAATAGATATTTAGAGAAATTTGAGGACTGATTTAGTTGTGCCATTTCAAGCACTAGAACTTGCCCTTCCCAAGCTTTTAGAAAAAGTCTGATTTTCCATTCCCTGTGCTGCTAGAGAAAACTGGTGCTAGAAGCAAGGTGTTTGGTGGAGATGAGTAAAGCATCTCAAAGATTTGCTTTCATGAATTGAAAATCTGCTTCACACTGAATGTAAAACTTATAAGCCCTGTTTGCTCCAACAGACACAGATAAAGCTGCAGTCGGTTCTCAGACCGAAGGGTGGGGTGTGGGAAACATATGAGACATCTCTCCCGTGATCCTGGACAAGCCCAGCACTTTTAAACACAAGATAACCCCACACTGTGTAAGAAAGGGAGCAATACTCATATGCAAACATCCAAAAAGTCCAGGAGAAATTTTGTTTCTTTTTAAACTCTCACTGACACTGTGGGTTTTGTTTTTTGTTTTGTTTTTTTTTCCTAACCCTAAATCCATTACATTTCTTTAACCAAGCATTGCTGCACTTCCTGAGCAGTCCCACCAGGAAGCTGCCAGGGAAACTGAGGAGGAGGAATATGATCAGCATCTTACCTGGACCAAAAAACAAAGAATTATTAACTACCCTCAGTGACTGAGGAGAGACCCGGGAGCAGGCTCACCTTGTGAGGTCTGTGCTTTTCGTGAACGTGGAGAATATGGATCCTCAGCCTGTCCCGTTTTTCAAAGGATCGGTCACAAAGGTGACAAGGAAATTTGCGGTCCCCCTGGTCCACGCAGCGGGTGTACTTGAGGTGTTTGTCCCGGTAGTACTTGTAGGCAAAAACTTTGCCGCAGCGCTCACACTTGAAGCTCTCCCCGGCTTCTGTACAGCAGAAGGGAAAGTGCCACCTCTCCGTTACACCACGGCAAAAAGGATTCAGATCAAATCTGCATCCTCGTCAGAGCTGGGAGCCCTACGGGGAATTTTAAGTCTCTGAGAGGGCAACGACTGTAAACGGATGCTGGCAATATTAACAAAATTCATGCCGCGTCTCCTGAGCGTTCACAGTGCTCCCTTTGCCTTTTTAAAGGAGGGGAACAAACCAGAGCCCATAGTCTGCTAAAATTATTCGGTTTAGCTACTAACTTCAGCAAAAACAGGATTTCATCCTCGTATATCCATAAATAGCAAGAAAGCATGTGAAAAAACAACATAAAAACTTCTCCCCACACAGAACCGTTGTGGGATATTTCTTATTAAGAACTGTCCGCAAATTTTACCTGCCATCCCAAAAGGAAAAGTAATTTTGTACACCTTTTCTATCGTTTAAAAAAACTATCGAACAAAATAACACATTTATTTACCTTTTTGGTGTTTTTTTTTTGTTTTTGGTTTTTTTTTTTTTTTTTTGTATTTCAATTCATTTTCAACCATTGAATTTAGAAAAAACAGCAGAAAAATTTCAGACGTTTATACATCCTTTTCTGTCTTTAATAAAAGTACTTTTAGGTTAAGTCTTAAGATGAAATGAACAATTTAGCATCTGTCTGAATTAGACACTTCAAGACAACAGGTACAGAAATTTCCATGCCAAATTTTCATGTCAATTTGTTCCTCTCTCTTCCTGCTGCATCCGGCTGACCCATCCCTTCCCTGCTCCAGCTTTTCCCGCATTGGCACAAATCTATTTTCTCCATACATCAATTGTGTTTATAAGAACATCATACTTTCTGTACATTACAAGTAGAACTACCCTCCCCACACCCTGGCGTAAGTGCATTTGACATTTCTTTTGCAAGCAATATTGGCATGATGGGACCGGAACGACTTCAGCCTACCTCATTTACTGAGAGCGTTAATTACACGAAAGTCGGGTGTGCAATCGTAAGATGAAACAGGACCAAAACTGGAATAAGCCCGAAAAACTCATCTCCTCCCAAACGAGACCCTGAACAACGGCGTTGCGGGGCCGAGGCAAGTTCAGCCCACGACCACCAGATGTTTTACAATTGTCAGACCAAACACTTTAAACTCCCCCGAGGAGCCGCGGGCTGGGAGCGGACTGCCGGCGGAAGAAAGGGGAGCCTCTTGCTCCGCGCTGCCGGCAGCCCTCGGGGCAGCCCCCGGACTCCCCGGTGCCGAGGGGAAGCTGCTGTTTCAGGGTGCTGGATGCTGCAGGAAGGGGTGGCCGACGAGACCCGAGGGACGGACCGGGTCTGCGGGGCCACCGCCCCCACGGGTGGACACCGCTCACCCACCACCGCCTCATCGCAGGGTCTGGGAAGTCTTCTTTGAAATAAAACAGCTGGACAAAGGTGATGCCTGTGTTTCTTTACCTCCCTTCGTGTGAATCTAATCCAGGCCAGGCACACGTCCGTGGGAATAATGGGCAGTGTCGCCCAAGGGATTGCTGGCAGGCTCACCTTCGGGGTTCTGCGGGGGTTTCTTTCCCTCTGCCATGCCCTTCAAGCTGATGGGGATACCCAGAAATTGCACGTAGCAATCGCCGTACCACACCAGCAGCTCCTGCTTCGGGGAGATCTCCTTGCAGCTCTCGTAGAAGATTTGGCCCTGGCACTGTATAGCGGTCAAATTCTGCTCCTCGGGGAACCTAGCGCAGTTCACCAGGGACATCCAGTTGCCAGCGGCTCCCTTCCCGTCTATAAAGTGGCTCAGGCTACCGTATTCAAAGATCTGGAGAGGAGAGAAAAAAGGATCAGGTTTGACCGACCCTTCCGCAGACGTCCCGCTCTCACCAGTCCCACCACCCACACTGGGCCGAGCCCCTCTTGCAGGCTACGGTAAGAGGGGACGCCGAAAGCCTCGCCCCGGCCCCGCGCTGGGGGTGCGGGGTGAGCCCGACGGTGCCTCCGCTACCTCCCACATCAGCGAATTGTCGTCGTAAGTCTTGATCTCGCTCGTGTTGACTACTTTGCCTTGGAAAGGGCCGAAGCGGACTCCTTTCGGGATGGGGTCCGTACAGAAGACTCCGAGCTGGGACACGTCCCCGTAGACCACCCGGAGCACCGCGAGCCCTGCGGGTGACAGGGGGCTGAGCGCGGTGCGGCGCGGGCGGGCGCAGCGCGGCCGGGCCGGGCCCTACCTTCGGGTAGCTGCAGGGAGTCCCGGTCGAGCAGCGGGGCGGTCGAGTCCGCAGCACCTGCAGGAGAGGAACCCCTTCTTCAGCACGGCACTGGCCCTGCAGGAGCGGGTCCTACCTTCCCGACAAAGGCCGCAGCCCAAATCACCGCCCGGCTTTTTCCAGGTGTGGGCTCGTAACGTGAGAAAACCACAGGGAAATAAAGTCCGACGTGCCCGCGGCGATGGCGCTTCAGCTCGGCTGCCTTCACCCCTTTTGGAACTGTCTCCGAACCCTCCCGGACACCTGGCTCCACAGAGCGCCCTGCCGCCCGGTGTCACCCTGTGCCCCTCTGGCCGCCGTCGAATATCCCCTTACCCGAGCTGGCGGGGGCCAGCCGGAGCCCCGAGATGGCGTGGAGATTCCCGGTGGGCTGGCTGCTCCGGAGCGCCCCGTAGAGCACCGCGTTGAGCTCCTCCTCGGTGAAGTGGTACCTGTAGCTCTGCCCCGCTGCCCCGTCCGTCCCCGGGCTGCGGGCAGCCGTGTGCGGGGGGTTCGGGTAGGGCGACGGGAGCGACCCCGGGGCCCCGGTCCCGAGGGCCGAGCCCTCACTGGGAGGGAAGGGGGCTGGCCTGGTGTAGACGGGCAAAGGAAGGCCGGGGAAAGGGTCGGTGGGCAGGGGCGGGGGCTGGCTCAGAAAAGGGGGGACCCTGCTGAAGGTGAAGGGAGGCAGAGGCGGAGAGGAGGAAACCAGCCCGCCCAAGGGTTTCAGAGGCTGGAAGAAGTCGGGGGCCGTCTCGAAGTAAGGGGCGGGAGGGAGGAAAGAGGGGTAGTAGGAGGCGAGACCGGCGGGACTCATCCCGAGAGAGTCTCCGCCGTCTCCGGGAATCGACTGGCTGGCCAGGGACAGAGCCATGTCGGGAAGAGCCGGGCCAGGAAGGAGAAGAGGGATCTGTCGGGAGGCAAGGGGGCAGACACCTAGGTGCTCCTTCTGTGGGGCGGGACGGAGGCGCCGGAGCCGCCGGCCGCGGCTATATCGGCCCGACGAGCGGGGCGGGGAGGGAGGGCACGAGTGGCGGCGGCTGCCCTGTTTACCAACGACGTCC
>JANPWX010000024.1:3513458-3705148 GCA_024734555.1 Trochalopteron elliotii | reverse complement strand
CGCCTCTCCAAGCCCGGGCCCGGGGGCCCGGCCGCAGTCTCGTGGGCTCTGCCCTCCCCAGAGCAGGAGGCCGGGGTGCGGGAGCGCTGCTCCCCACGGACCACCTGCTGCTGAAGGTGAGGGCTCTGCGGCAGGACACATGGCTCCCACACAGTGTCTTCGGGGGCTGCAGGGGTGTGGTTTGAATATGGAAAGGCAGAAAACACCGCTGACACTCCAGTGATCTGGACACACAGAAGCTGCACGCTCTCAGTCACTGCAGGCTTCACGGGCACTGCTGAGGTGCTTTTACTCTAGCCTGGGGCTTCCTGTTAGGTGCTTAGCAGAACACTGGGCTCCTGCTGGGGTTTTCATGGCTCCATGACTGGGCCTATGTTAACCTGCCCAGGATGGGACCAGAGGAAGACACCTGGTCCTTCCCTCCTGCACAGCTGTGTGATCCCCCTGTCTATGATTTCATCCCGGGTTTTTATAGGGTTTCTCCTGCCTTCCCTCCAGGTGGATACATGGCAAAATTGCAATGAAAAGGGAACTCTGAAGGGGCTGATGGTTCCTAGGGCCCAGGTGTTCACTTTGTAGAGTGTCATCCCTGCCGGTGCAGGGAGATTGAGAAATCTTCAGCCCAGGACAAAACCCGATACAGCGTGTGTTACTGCAGAGCTCCCTCTGGAGTAGCTCATTCCAGCCTGGGTGACACTGCACATGCAGGCATGGAGGGAAGGGACCAGATGGGCTCTGCTGCACTGCAGAGAGCTTGGGGACTTGCACCCATGGGTCTCTCTCAGAGAAAGGCAGCACCGGGCTTCCTGGGGCACAGCACAAGCCAAACTGCACATGGATACAGCAGGAGTGGGGAACACGGCCAGCCTTAGCTCCTAGAATTTTAAATGTCGTTTCAGTGGTTATATTTGATGTGCTATAACAATTAATTAGTAGCTCCATGTGATCCTGTATTGCCTTCATCCCAAAGAAGGGATGCATTAGGAAGCACTTGAAGCAGCCCCAGACAGAGAAACCTTGGCTCCAGACACAGTCACTGACTGCACTTGACCAGAGGTGAAGCCATCCTTTCAATCCTGATTTCTTATCTGGCCTGAATGAAGTGCTCTGAAATAGCGAGGTTGAGAAAGGATCACTGGCTGCCCAGGGCAATGAGGGTGTTGAGCCCTCATTCCTTCAGGCACTGCAATTCCTACTTACCACAAGCTTTCATTTGCAATCTCCCTTTTTCACTTAGGACATAAACACTAAGACAACAAACATAACTCCACTGGAGAGAGACACAGAGCTGATCCAGTCTCCCTCAGCTGCCAAGATCCTTTCCACAGCCAGTCCAACACATCTCTGTCCCCAAAGCTGAGCAGAAACATTTCTGCAGTCTGCATTAAATGTATTGGGCTAATTCTCCTACCTACAACCTCATTCTCCATCCCAACCTCTGCAAGACAAAAGTACTGAATACACCAGGGAAGCTAATAAGCATAAATCTTAAGGAGAAAGTAGGGATCAGTAGAAAGTAGAAATCAGTAGCCTTCTAAAACTTGCTTGAGATAGTTCCTTAGCTTAAATGGCCTCATTTCTCGGTTGTCTTTTCAGTTTTAATATATTTTTTTCTAATTTTGTCTGCTTCGTGCCAAACCTCTGTTATTTGTAAAACAGAATTGACGCTGTAGTGCTTCAGGAAACAGTTTCAGGCAGGCATTTCAACACAACTTTATTGATGCATCAGTAGTATAAAAGTAGCACCAGCATTAATCTGATTTACGGTAACAAGTCTTTGAGCTCTGCACAGAAAAGTCTGAGTTACATTTACAATTTAAGTATTGCCAGATAATCTGGAATCTTCTGACTATGCTGTGTCCAAGTATCACAGCAAAGGAAGAGGGAGAGGGACTAGGGGAGACACGCTCACATTAGAGGTTCAGGAGAAGTGAAGTAAAATAAGTACAACATGAAATTTTAAAATTCTCATCATTAATTAAATTGAAGACACGACCAGAAACAAAAAGTTTCCTTTTTCTAGAGGAGGTTATAGGCATTTAGTGCATTAAAAAAGTCATGACCTCGGGGAGAGACGTGGGGGAAGCAGAAGGGCAGCCTTGCAGGTGCACCCCCGACAGTCCAGTCAGCACTGTGGATGGCTCCAGCCTAGAGGGCCTCCTTTCTCTGATTTTGCGTCTTATTACAAAGTAATCAGAGAAGTCTATTAGTCTCCCTTCCCTGCTGCGGGATTTTAGAGTGCATTCCTTCTTTGCAGTGATGTGGGGATGCATTTTAAAGGCAAGCACCAAGGGACATCTCTGCAGGCTGCTTGCATGGCATTCAGTCACCTCTCAGTTTGGACACAAGGGAGTTCTTAATCAATCTTACACCCACTCTACATCTCCCTTACTCCAGGTTTAAAGCAGCCTGCCTCCTACAGATTCCCAAACACACAAGTTACACCTATGAGCATCCTCATGGTCCCCCAGAGACCACAGTGCCACAGCACTCCCTGATGCTCATCTTCCTACACATGGGCTCCCTGTGCCCCAGCACCTACACTGACATCCAGCTGCAGCAGGGACATGGGAATCTCAGCAATAGGACCAGATGCTGTCATGGAAATAACCTGAATTGCAATTTAGATGAGGTCAGAGCAAAAACAGTTTATTGCTATGGCTACAGAAGAGGATAGGTAGCAGAAGGGCAACTGAATCTGCTGGTGGACTATTAAAAAATGGAAAACAAATTAAGGTGATTCAACTTCCCTTTTCCCATACTAGTTGTATCTTGAGATAGAGCAGCATTTTAATGGTGTTACTATCAGCTCTGTGACTTCACAAAAGTAATTAATTACTTTCAACTCATTCCAAGTACACTGAGAATAGAAAATTAACTGAAAAATACATGCACAAGAAAAAGGTGGGGAAGGCAGTCCAAAACTTGGATCAAACCAATCCTGTCACAGAGATGCAATCCTTGTCCCTTTATTGGGGTGGGCCACTGAGTGAACACACAGGCAAGGGCAGGAATATCTGTTCTTGTGTTTGAAAGACACTTTGCCAACAGTTTGCAGGGAGCTGGATAAATTACTCCAGTCAGGATCACTGTGGGATCTTCCAGCATCCTGAGTAGTTGTAGAATGAAGTGATAAAGTGAAGTATAGCCTGAAACTTGGATGGGAGAGACATTTTTCAAGCAAAAGGAGAGTTTCCCACGTTTCCTGCTCTGTCTTCTTAGGAATATCTCCTGGGAAGACATTCCTGGGCATATCACAGAAGTTGGAGCAGCTTCACCTCCCCAGCAGTTGTATGGGACTGGGGGAGTGTCTCAGTTTCCCCAGTCTCTGATACCTTCTTCATTCTTAAATGAAGTCTCAGTGAGTGGCAGCTGAGTAGTTTAGAGCACATTCAGTATTAACTGAAACATTCCAAGCAAAGTTCCTGCTGCTGTATGAATGACCTTTATCTCTGGTGGAAGGAGGGTCTGAATGCTCTCCTCAGCTCCTTTCTCTGCACAGAGCCCCTGTTTCATCATAGTGTTTCTGCCTTCAGTGCCTAACTTCAGGGGAGGTGGGGGAAACACCAATCAGATGGCATTCAAACTGTCACTTGGCCTGTCCCCTGTGCCCAAACTGCTGCTGTTCTTAAAGCCAGAATCTTTTAATGATCCACAGAAGGATTCCAGCTCCTCAGGGATGGAGAAGTAACACACATTCATCCCATTGGAGCAGGGAGTTATTCGAGCATCCTCGGACAGAGTGACCTCTTGTGCTCCTGACAATCACACTTGGCTGACTCTGGGTTTTCCTGCCCACCCTCCCTCGTGCATGGTAGCATTTGTCCAATGACAGCAGCCATGGTTTGCAGGTTCACCCAGCAGCAAAGGTGAGCACAAATGCCAGACACACAGACACAGGATGCACACACAGAGGACACTGATGTTCAGTCACAGAGACTGCCATGAACAAGGTGCTACCTTCAACCTCACCCACTACTGGGTCCCATATAAGACATAAACACAGGTAACTTTCCACCTCTTCTTTAACTGGTAGAGCTCCATGTTCACTGATGAAAGCACATCATGCTCCCCTCTCTAGGTTCACAAACACTAGTTCATGGGTGGCCTCACTCCAGGCACAGCCCTTCTGCCTGCCCACAGTTCCACCTCTCACATGGAGCTTTTCAGGTCCTTTACTTGCTGGCTGGCACAGGTGGATGCACCAAACATGAGTGCTCACACAATCGCCCCTTGGACACCCCATGTTCTGGTTGTACTCCAGTGTACAATTGTCAGATTTCACCCTTTCAGGCAGAACGTTCTGTTTCAGCCACCATCAAATGTTTCCCTAACTGTCTTTTATGATCCTCTACTTGATCTTGATTTTTTTCTTTTCCTCCTGAGGATCTCTCAAACTTCTGATTAGGGGTTCTGTTTTTCTTTTGCTGGCCTCCTCATGCCAAATGAAAAATGCAACCTACTGAAACTGGGGAATTACAACCTCTGGAATCCAAGATGCTCCTTAAAGTTAAACCCTGTAATGCAATCAAGTGCGTTTTTTTCATCCCCAAGGTAAGTTTACAGAACAACAGACTGAAGATAAGAAACAAGATATACAAGGGCTCCCTCCTGGTCACAACATCTTAAGCCCACCATGCTGGCTGAGGCTGGAGTCATTACAGCAGTAACAAAGGAGGTGCAGACTGGAACCTAAACCAGAAAAGGGTTAATGGGGTCCATCACACCACCTGAGTCTTTAACTCTTGGTGTGGGGTTTCTTCTTCAGCTGAGAGATGTCCCAATAACTTGTCCTGAAGTGGCAAAGAGCTCAATGCCCAGCTCTGAAGGACCACTGTTTATATGCATGAGGTTCGTATAGATTCACTCACACTGTAATTCCAGCTTGGACCTTTCCTGACCTACATCTCCTAAGGACTTAAAAAATTTGTGTTCATTCTTCCTTCTTTTAGCTGACTGAAGAGTAGGACCTCTTACTGTGACCCTGGACTGACCTGTGTTAAAAGCTGGAATTCAGCAGAAGTGCCACCAGGAATTTCAGAAAGATGATATTACACAAGTCATACAAGTCATATATACCCACTACATGCACAAGGCCAACAGAATCACTCAAGGCTGCTCTGAGTTCTGCTTTCTTCAGGACAAGAACTAATCCATCAGGAAGATTTCACTGTGATCAATGTTCCAGGAGACAGGGTGTGAGTTAAGTCAAGAGGCCCACTTGGGCTGTACTTGGCATCTCTATCTCCACATTTCAGAGTCCAAGAACCAAGGTAGAGTGCTGATACCACTGGCTGCTCCTGCCCTTGCCATAACCTGAGCCCAAGCAGGCATGACACACAGCCCTCCTTTTATACTGGAATAACACATAAAACTCTAAGTGGTGAGCAACAAGCTGGGGAACAACTCATAACTGCCAGGCACCCCTGTTCTATCCCTGAGTAAAGTCCAGTCTGCAAGACCCAACATACAGTTTACCATGAGAAGGACCTTCAAAAGGTAGAGTCACTATTTCTTTGGTCATGACATCAGGTTAGAAGAACTTGTCTATATGTCACAGTGCCATATGGCACTGGTCTCTGTCAACAAAGCCTGATCTAGATAGCAAAAGGCAGCATTTCTTTTCCATAAAGCCAGTTACATCAGAGGTCATCATTGGCTCATCGTATTTGGATGCCAGGAGTCTCAGATAACTGTTGTATCTTCTTTTCAATATTAATTAACTGTAAGAATGTCTAAAGGCAAGGTTCCCACTGGAAACATTTTGCCTCTTATTGCATGGATATTTTCTCTACTTGCTTCTGACTCCACATTGGGAAGAAACTTCCTCCCTTGCTTTCCATAATGTGGCATTAGTCTCCTCATATCATCACCATTTTGCTGAAGAGAACTGTGAAATAAGCCTTGTTTTGGTAAGAATGGCAAAAGGTTACCAGTGTTTGAAGGTCTTTAAAATAACTTTGATTTCTAAGATTTTTTAACAGAAATAGCTTTTCTGCCTCATTCATTTCCCAGAGACAATATAAGATCCTTGTACATTGTACATTCTTGAATGCTACAAGCATTCTTGTAGCTCCTTTTGGTTTTGTTTTTTCAATTGAGCAACTGAACCTTTCCAGCTGTCTTAAATCCACCATTTGGTATAGCAAGGAGAACAAGCCTGTAACTCTTCTCATCTCCACATCTGAGTTCTGCCTCTGCTGACACTGCCATGAAAGATGCCCATTCCATCCTGACTGATAAAAAAGTACTCATAATGAACTGTTCTCACATTAAGCCATGAGATAAACATTTTCAGTCAATATAGCCCTGAAAAGATGAAAGGACTTGCAACAACTAGCTGGAATATAAATTCATTACCAAAGTCTGCTGCCTTTTTAAAACCTAGCAATCCATCTACCCTGCAGTACTTTAGTGCTACATCTGATACCCTTCTATGAACAAATGAAGACACAACAGAAACATGTTGAAATCTCTAAAGCCATGTAAAACCCGAAGGCATTAAAATTTATTAAATGATGCAATAACAACAGAATTCTTTATTTACAATAGCATTATTTAACATCAAATAAGCAAATAGCATCAGCAAAGCAATATTAACTTGCATAAATGTATTTAAAATTTCTCTGAATATATCTACCTTTGCATAAACTGCTAACACTAGAAATACAAACATCAATGCAGGTGAACAAAGTGATGTTCAGAGTCAACTCCGTTTTGAAAATAAATCACAACCTGAAACACTGTAAGCTTTCTCCTGAAGAACCATAGTTTATATATTGCTTAATTTTACCCTTGTATAATCTTTTCATATACACACATCTCAGATGCAACTTCATGATGAACTGTACAAATAAAACCCACAAATGACATAAAGGGAAAAAAATTAAATGACAGTAAATGTTTGAAGAAATGTGTCCATCATCTCTATTGAACAACATAAAGATTAAGTGATGATGCACTTATTCCAAAATTGTACACAATTCACTATACAAATATAATACATCAGACAGCTATGTAGGAATATACAAGACTTAAAAACAGATCTAAGGCATTATGCTAGATTTTAGCATTTTGAGGTTCTTGCACATAGCTTTTACCTGTAGTAAGAAACTTAAAAGATTTTGTTTTAGTCTACAAAGAAACACCAGGGAGAAAATTCTAATTAAAATCAAAGCCACTACAGTAAATTTTCTTTTGTGCAGAGAATGCTTTTGCTCTTAGGCAGCATACTACCATACAAATACTAGAAAACTTTTAAATTCACACCAACAATTAATGGCTTAAGTTGCATTTCAAAACTGATTGTGTATCTTTGGGTTCTGCAAGTGGAGCTGTGCCACCCATTTCATCTGTTAAGCCCATATGAATTCCACTTTTAAACAAAGATTAAAAAATGTATTGTATAAACTGCAAAAACATTGCTTTTAATTAACACAGGCCCAAAGGGATACCGGTGTGGGACAATATTTTAAGGATTGAGTACAAATTAACTCCTTGTAGCAAAACAGCTCACTTCACTTTTTAAACTCACCACATTACATGAACACTTAAACAGGTCGTACGACCATGTATATATGCTTATTTTTCACATTATGCGCCTTTCACATTTAATAATGTAAATAGAACACTGATTAATTGTTCTCTTAAACAAAATCCAAGTACTTTCTCTGACAAATTTACTGTATACAGGATGAAAAATACTGATAATGAAGGGAATTGATTTGGCTTTTTTGTTTCTATAGTGATCAATATGATCAGAAGATTCCTTCACTCACTTTTCTCTTTCATTACTTAGAAGATGACAAAAGTCACAATGAACCCAAATGGAGCCAAAGTGATAGGTATAATCTCCTTTCTTTCAAAATGGCAATGGATGATGAAGTATCATAATCACTACAGATAAGGGTTTGCAGGTCTGCTGTGAAATGGGGCAAATTTAAACTATTTTTTTCCACTGTGAAAAAGAATAATCTATCTGCAGAAGTTAAGAAGCAAAAAAGAATGGAATAGCAAGAAAATTATTTTAAAACTCATTTACACTTTGTGGTGCATGAAATCAACTCCTTCAAATTTATATATTTCTTATATAAGCAATTTTTTGTCAGATATATAATGCAAGTTCAACACCAATGTTATAGTAATGAGGCTGTGGAGGTTAGGGCTGATGGTTAGTTTTGTTTCCTACCAGCAGGTCAAAGAATGGCTCAGCTGACTAAACATTCTGTTTGAGTTTTGGCAACAGAACGGTGACAGCTGAAAATATGTTGCTTCTCCAGACTGGTGGCACTGTCTTCTTTAGGGACAAACGCAGAAACAGCCTTTGCCATATTTTCCTCAGCCTTAACATAGAAGAGCTGCTATTTTATTTGAACTCCCACCTGAATACCGAAACAAATTAAATGACAACAAGACAAACCTTTGAATCCCAAAAGGCAGGGCTGATGAGATATTATAAAATGCATTGCATTTTACATTACATCAAAAAAATTTGCATTCAGGTTAGAAAGTTTGTGGATAAGTGTCCTGGTTCCGGCCAGGATAGGGTTAACCTTTGCAGTAGCCAGGAGAGGGCATGGCTAGGGCCCAGAGGTTATTCGGTAACACCTCACATCATTGCCAGGGGCGGGGGAAGGGAGTCTCTTCCCAAGAGAAGGGCTCTCTTCTGGATCAGCGCAGTGGCGGAGGGAGCATCGGGCATGTCCTGGGTTTCCGTGAGAATCGTTTGTCTCTTTCTTGTACCCTCTGTCACTAGTATTGTAGTTGTTACTGTTTTCATATCTCATTGCTGTTTCCAGTAAGTTGTTCTGATCTCAACCCATGATCTTTACCTTTTGTTCCTCCAATTCCCCTCTCCAGCCCTCCACAGGGAAAGATGGAGGGGGAGTGAGCGGGCTCAAGGTTTGGAGTCTCAGTGGGAGCACTAAATTAGGGAGTACCATTCCTAAATAATTAGGAGTCAGCGGAAAGAAAACAGCTCGAACTCATCAATTTCTTAATATTCCAAGTCCTCAGAAACTGATGTCAGTATAGTAAAAGATTATTCAAACCACAGTGGGCAAGGAAAAAACCAACATGCCTTAACAGTGGCCTGCTTAGTAATAGTTTTTCTAAGATTTGTTACGAAAGGATATAAATATACAAAAATCAAGAACTGGTTCCTACAGTGGCTGCATATAATATAGGTTAATTAAATGGTATTATGAGCAGAATCACAAGGCTTAGAAAATGAGAAGTCTCAAGCCTACAAATTAGGTCTAATCAAGGCATTGTGATCCTTTACAAAACACTTTTCCAGGAGACACACACGGCTAAGAAGATATCTAATTTAATACTGAAGTACCTCATTTGGAATCAACTTCACAACATGTATATCTCACAAAAATTATACAAGTAAAACACTTAAGTTTTCAACTTAAATTATTGCTTGTTTACATATAAACTGGATTTTATGTACCTTACAAAACATCCTCATAGTCCACACTGCTTTAAAACAATCAGAAACATGATAGTGGTGAAGTCTGTAGTGATATCTGCTATAGGTATTACAGGAATTGTTGTTTTCCCAGCTAAGGAGATGGGAACCAGAAATTATCATGCTTTAAAGCAGGTATCTTTGATATTATGCACCAATTCTGCCACTACCATAATCATTACATGCATTACCATTGAACTTCGCTGTTCGGCATCCAGTAACTGGCTGTGCAGATTGCTGGAAACATACCTAGGGAAATAACAGAGTAACCTGTTTCTTAATTCTATTAGAAAGAGTAAGATGACAGAGGTCAGGAGAGCCAAGTTAAAAAAAACCCAGATTTGCTGATTGTTAGGAATTTAATTAAATGAGAATGTAACCAACTTGTATGTTTGGATTCATGACTTGCATCATAAACACTACCACAAAACCCAACCAAATCACCCCTTATAAACAGCCCTCTCACAGGGTAATTTTCATCTGTTTTACAACTTTAACCCCATTCAAAATTGGTCTGTATAGTTTTCTGCATCGGTTGATCTTCTCTGACTTGCTGTCAGTGGAACATGTTTGTTGGAGGTCTCTAAATGTACCAGACGTTGCTTCTACGCCCTCCTCCGTGCCTCCTCTCCGCCCCAAAATGCAGGCCTTAGTCTAAAACACCAGTTTTCAGACAGAACTGAATCCTTTGCACCAGACTGTGTAAGCCAGGGAAAACAAAGCAAAAAAACCCCAAGGTCTAGAACTAAACAGAAACAGAACAAGAGCATGGTTGTTTTTCCTTAAATACATACATTTAAATACATTCAATCTGACATGGTTTATGAAAATTGCCTGTCAACATTTACTTTGCAGGAGAGATCTAAGTTGCACTAAGGTGAATGCAGTGAACAGACTGAGCAATGTCTGTACGCTAGCTTCAGACTGTCAAAGAAGAGGCTGCTCTTGGGCAGGGACCCCCTGGCTCCCCTGGGGAAGGCAGGGCTGAGTCCTGTCGGCAGCAGGCAGCCGCCGCGGCCGGCAGCTCCGCCGGGACACGACAAACAGACGCAGCTCTTCAAACTGGTAAGGGTTTGGGGCCGTGAGCCCAGTCAGCTGAAGAAAGGAGCAACCAAACCACCCTCAGGGTCAGCAATATTTCTGCAAAAGAAGAGAAATGGGGGAAAAACAAGTGAATTCTTCCTGCTGGGACAGTGAAGATGGATAGGTCAATGAGATCTGCGGTGCTGGAGTACAACATCCACTGTCAACCATGCATTACTATAATGCTTTCCACCTGAAATTTAACTGGAATTTATAAAGCTAAACTATTATTTGTGTATGCTGATACAACTGACCAGTGATTTAGTTCGTTTGATATCAGTGGGGGTTTAATTTCACTGCATTCTTAGGTTTTTAATTCATTCCAATTATCCTGGATGTTTTAATAAATCAGGACCATCCATCTCTTGTGAACTCCAGCTGAAGGCATGGCAATAGAGTTTAAAAGAAGTCCCATTCTCAGAATATGTGCAAAAACCTCCCTTGGTGCTGCATCACTGTCAAAGGAAACAACTGTTCTGGCTCACTTTCCCTTCCAAGACTCATAATGTAAAAGGGAATAAAGAAGTAAAGCCAGCTTCAGCTACGGATCCCTAGAGATGTTTTTCACCTCATACTTAATATTCTCTTGCAATGTCTTTACACAAATATAGTACAAACTGGTTTCAGCTGAGTTGATTATCTTCTTTTTTATTCACAAGAACATCAGGATGTGGTTTTCACAGTTGTTTTAAGACTACTCCTTCCAGTGGCTGCAATCTGTGCCTTTCTGTCTTCCTCTCCTTGTAAATGCCTTCTCCCATGGGGTGCTGTGGTCAGTCAGGTCAGAGAGTCAATCCAACCAAACCCATTTTCCTCCTCCCCTGGGGTTGCTTTTCACTCACATCCCATGGCTCTGGCCATGAAGCAGCTCTTTGCTCCTGTCACACATGAGGAAGGCTCTGTTTGCTCAGTGCTGGTGGGTAGGGAGCTTTCTCACCAGTCCATGTGCATGCTGCTAGGCTGCCTTCTGGAAGCTGCCTATACCGTGCTTTGGACCTTACCACACCTTCCTCTGCATTCACACAAGGCCTAGAAATGTAGCTTTACTGACAAATAAAGTCAGGGTCAAGAATTATCCCACACTGCAGAAAAGCAAGGTCCTATGCTTTGTACATCTCCTATTTACCAGTTTAGCTGGAGCTCATTGGGTGTGACCAGCCATGGGCAGCACTGAGTCCTGATCGTGGCTCCTCCTTCCTTCCTCACAGCACAGAGACACCACACTCACATCCTTCATGACCTGACTAATAAGGACAAACTATGACTCCTCTTTCTAACATGCTGAGAGGCAGTTCAGGGGCCCTGTTAATGGTTTTCCAAGTGGAAACAAAAGTGAAAATCCAAAGATGTCCTTATTTTCAGGGTGGACATTTAGGAAACAGTATCTCCAGAGAGATATTAAATAAACACTCCCACTATACCAGTGACTTGAAAAAAATTATGTACTGTAAAAGTTGCACATTAATTACACAGCTTGAAATTTCTTAAAAAAGAAACCAAGAAGTTTTGTTGGAGTAATTTATGGCTCAGTAGCATGAAAAAAGCAGCTGTTTAACCTCTGCTACAGTTCAAAGTTCAGTGAAAGGTATTTATAGTGCATATAAACTGCGTTTTCATTGACAGTCAGAGGTACATTAGTAGAATAAATGTAAAATCACAAAGTGCAGTCTGATGTACCTTTCCAAGATAATTTGAGAGGTTTGAAGAAGTTGCTTTTCTTCAGGTGAAACAAAGCTTCTCTTATGCATTGCTACTGTCCCTCTCATTATGATGTTACTGACTCCATTATTATTATTTTACACCCCAGAGATTCCCTGCCAAAAGTCATGCCACTCATTTCTTTCCACCTGCACCCTGACTTCTCTCCACCATCTCTTGTACTCTTTCTGTCACATTCACTCTTTTCCTTCTCTCTTCAACAATTATTTAAAATCTACATCCTCCTCTAGTCTGCTTCTGTCTCAACATCCTTATTCCCTTTCTTTCCTCAGCAGTACCTGGTATTTTCTTCTCTGACAGCCAGGCTTCTCTTAGGACATGACATTTACCTGGACAGGGAACACACTAAGTAGCAGACCTTCTAGCAGCCCTCCAGTACCTAAAAAGGCCCACAAGAGAGCTGGAGAGGGACTTTTTACAGTGTCATACAGTGACAGGACAGTGGGCAATGGCTTTAAACTGAAAGAGAGTAGATTAAGATATAAGAAGAAATTCATTACTGTGAATGTGGTGAGGTACTGGAACAGGTTGCCCAAACAAGTTGTGGATGACTCATCCCTGGAAGTATCCAGTATTGGATGGAGCTTTGAGCAAGCTGGTCTAATGGCAAGGGGTGTCCCTGTCCATGGCAGGGGATTGGAACTAGGTATCTTTAAGGTCCCCTCCAACTCAAACCAATTTAGGGTTCTGTAATAATGCCTTGGTATATAACGACTTCTGCTACAGCAGAACACACTGCATCTTTTTATTAAGCAAAGTGACCATGAAATGGCTGCAGAAGAGACTCTTTATATACAGATCCCCCACTCTTGGAGACATTTGTATGTTTATATGAGCAATGAAGGTGTGAGAAGAATTGGAGTCCGGGAAGTTTTAAATATATATGAATACAAAAAAGACAGGGATACAATAAAATATATGTATGGTCACTTCTGTCTCAGTACTTCACATTCTTCATTTTTATTCCTATTATTAACTTTTCAGACAGATGTTTCTAATCTCCCCTGTTACTCAAATTCCTCCTCTTTAACAGCAGGGAACTTCACCGCGCCCTGGCCCAGGAGGCCGCCGCTAGATGGCGCCTCCCCCGCACCGCTCGGCTGCCCTCTGTCTGTCCGTCGGTCTGTCCTTCCCTTCTTCCTTCCTTCTCTGTGTCTATAGAGCAATCCTCCCTCACATTAATTACTATTATCCAGGGCACCTGTAACTCTGTAAGTACAAAGACACCGTATCTGCTCCAGCCACAGCATGTTCTGCTGTGCCTGTACCCTGTTTCTTACCCGTGCTGCATCTCCGTCCTGCTTTATCATATCCATTCCAGGCAGCTGGTTTGGAAAGAGATTGCCTCCCCTCATAGCAGGATCATTAACCTATTGGTGACAAGATATTAAGGAGAACGAATCAAAACATATACTGGGAGGAGGGCTGGGAATTAAAAAGCATTACAGACCATTACACTACTTGCAAGTACCAACACCCACTCCTGAGACAATGCTGAAGTCAGGGAAGTGGCTGCATAGCCAGGCACTCCTCTTGCACAGCATGTGTTTGACTTATATTATTCTGCTTCACAGTCAACAACAAAGATTTCATTCCTGATACTACGACCCTTATGCATATTTTACAAAGCAGGTTCCATAAATTAGGTCAGTGTTACCTGAAGAGGACATCTCTGCTATCAAAGTTCTGAAAGCAGAAACATGTAACTACCTTCCCAACCTCAATAACACATGGCTTTGCTGCCTGCAAACGGCCACACACTTCTTTCAGAGCCTCATGAGATAACATGTAGGCCAAATTGTACCAACTACTGACTTAGTTTTAACAAGACGTTTCTGTCTGTAAGCAATGGGAGAAAGGTAACATTAAATGGGAAAACGTGCAGTGGCATGTTTTCCTAAAGGATGATCTCCATAATTTTCTGAACACAGTCACAAGAAAGCATTGAAGCTGTGCATTTCTGCACAACCAAAAGGTCTGTCATGCTTAGTTATGTGGAAAGAATAGTTAGCCAAATTTACACCATTGCTTTCTCAGTCAAAGGATTAATCTCACCATATAGGAACTGGCATAAAATACAAAACAGAGCCCTACAGCAAGGTTCTGGAATATTAGAAGAAACAGCTTTCCTTAGAAGTTTTACAGGGAAAGAAAGAAACCTCTTTCTAGGAAGACTTTTTTGAGTCAATTCTCTCTTTTACTTCCTTCAGAGTAGATCCCATTCTCTTGACACCCTCCCTCCAGACATATATACTGGTAAGATCCTGTCTCAGCCGTCTCTTGTTGAGGGAGACTGTCTTGAATTTACCACACAGTCATCTCATTTCAGGTCCTCCTGACTGTTATTTCTGATTTTGTCCTCCTGACTATTATTCACTGATTTTGAAAAATGCATTCATATGCAACCACCTAAAGACTGGTTTCAAATCCTGCCAGAGACAAGACCACAATTCAATGGGAAAGATTAAAAACTTAAAATATTTTTGCCATAGCAATTTTAACTCTAACGAAATTGAATAAGTGCTGCAAGCCTCCTAGGGATGCTTTCTGCTTCTTGAAGAGGAAAGATTTTTAAACCTGAATGTGAAAATTTAAATCAGAAGGGAAGAGAACCATGTTATTTTATTCAGAAAGAAAGGTAATAGCTTTGCAGCTCTATCTGCGTGCATTTGATGAATCCATGTTTAGAAAGTGCTTTCTACTACTAATCAACATTCATTAGAATGTGCAAGCAAAAATACCTTTTCTGATTGTTCAGTAGACAAAGGAAGGTAAAAATGAAAGCAGAAATAAAAAATTTGTATCCTGAATCAACAGCAGTTTTGGAACCAAAAGATGACTGCATGATTTGCCTCATGGCCCTTAGGACAGGTACGGAAAAGGAAGGTGGATCCAAGCTACTACAAAAGGAACAAAGGCATCAATGAAGTTTCTGTTAAAGAATCTCTTTGGCAGTGATGATGCAAGAATCCTGACTGACATGGTATCAGATATAAAAACCTCCAACCCAAACTCAAAAAACCAGTAAACCCCCCCCTACTATTTTGTTATATGAATACATTTGCTTCAGAAGACCTTAAAACAAAACACCCCACATTAACTTTTCTGACTGCAAAAAAAATTCAGTTAGAAAAGTATGGAGAAGGACAAGAAAACTGAAAGGTTTTTATAATTTTCTGAAGAAAGGTAAAGTGGCGTTATCATATATGAAGTCTGACTAAAAAAGAACAAATATGTTTTAGTATTCCTTTGCAATTAAGCAAAATTAATAGTTTCCTGTAAACCAAAGTTATATACAAGGTGTCTAACAAGTAAAGTTTCCTACCACTGCAGAGCTCCTTTAATCCGGTATGCTGAACAAAACCAAAATACCATTTCAAGATAACTCTTCTTAAATGCCCATGATCATTTTGGCCTGGGGAGTATTGCCCTGTGCAGATTAATACACATCTACTCTGAGTGGACTTCTAAACATGGGTTTGTTTCATATAGTGAAAAGCCTCTTTTCTTGCATAGGTTTTAAACTGCTTCTTTGACAGCTCAGTAAATAGCACAGATCCATGATGCAAAATAAGTAACAGGCAAAACCATGGCAATAGTCTACTGTGCAAACAAGAAGATGAGGACAAGGGCACAGTAAGATCTCTGAATGGTGCAACACCAGGAAGGTTTACTTTCTTGCTGCCTGGGGAAGCTGTTTTGGACAGGAGGAACCTGCAGACCTGGCACCTAGCATTTCAGCATTCCTGGTAGCAGCCTCCTAGAAGAAACACTACTAAGAGCAGCCTGAAGAGATTTAATGTAATTATAAGAGAAATTATAATGAGACAGTCTTATTCCTCAAATATAGCAAAGAGCCTCTAAGCATATAATAATTGACAAGCCCGTTTTGGCCACAATCTTTTTGCTTGGTGATGTTGGGAGCCCAGGTGGTAAACAAGAGAAGTTGGGGATAACACAAGTATGATCAGATAAACACCAAACTTAGTATTTCTGAGCTCTGGATATATCTGTATGATACAGCATAGTGCCACAATTGAGAGAGGAGAGAAAGCCAACAAAATCTGTTTGGTATCGGGTAATATACCTGCTTCTCACCAGGTAAATCAGTCCAGGCACAGCTGTTTATTAATAAGTAATAAGATCTTACTTCCAAAACCATCCAATAGTAATAATGTTGAGTTTTTTTCAAAAGCTAGAACACACTTGAATCACTGTTACTCTCACTGTGGTTAGAAAGAGACAAGCATGTGAAGTTAAAATTATGTATTATGGAACAAAAAGTGACACTGAGTAAGTAAACAGAAGTGTAGGTGACAGTATAAGAAAACCCCAAAGAATCAATGAAACGGCAACAGTCAGCAGAATTACAGAAAATAGTCATTTTGAAAACCACCAGTTACAAGAAAAAGTTGAGCAGAGTCTAGGTCAATTGCTAAATAAATATGTCAAAACACTATGCCATGAAAACAGGAAAAAAGGTGTCAATTTTAGTAATTAAGTATACATTTTTAGTATACATTCCTGAGGAATAAAAAGTACTGTCTCGTGGCCCAGAAATGGCCCCTCAGCTGTCAGCTGGCCAGCTCTGACCTGGACCAAGCATAAAACATTTGCTTGCAGATGACACAGTGCTGGGGTGGTAAATCAGGGGGAAAACACGTTACTGTTACAGAATGAACCACAGCACTTTGCTTTAACAGACACGATCTAAGCAATGCAATTTGATGGAGACAGGAGGAAGGCAATACTTTTGGGAACAAAGAATGCAGGTTTCATCTATGTAGAATGTATTGAGCAGAATTTAGGGGGACCATCATAAGGGTTTCAGTGTGACAGTGTCACCAGAAGAACCAAGGCAAGTCATAGACTGGAAGAGAAATTGCATGCAGAACTTGACTCTACACAGCCCTGGTGCAGTCACTGTTAAATCACTGTCTCTGGTTACCCCGTTCGTATTTCTAGGAGAAGGTTACAACAACAGAGTTTAAAGTAGATCCAAAAAAGGGACTGATGGGCTGAAACCCAAATGTTGAGATGGATAAAGAACCTCAGCCTATTCAGCTTGCTGGAAGTTAGATAAATGCTATCTTGAAACAAGATCTTGTAGTCTAACAGGAAGGAAAAGCAGTGTGATAGCTGTGCCAGGGGAAACAGTAGCCTGCATGGAAATCTTTGAAATAAAACCAGATCTCTTTCTACAATGCAGTTTGTCAGTTCAGGTTCCTAGGAAAAATTGTGTAGCATAGGTATGCTGAGAAATCAGATTGGGTCACCACTTTTAAATCCCCTCTCTTTTCTTTTTTGATTTTACTATTGTTTTACTACACTATATGTGTGCAACTCTATTAACTTGGGAACTAATGATAAACAAAGTCTGCTATAGTTGGGCTTAGCAACTGGGAATATCAGAGAAGGTGACAGATTTGGGAGTATCAAAATTATCTTGGGTCACCAATATGTAGCAGCTGTAAAAGACAAATGTGATCTGCAGCTATATCTGTCAGAGTATTCCAAGAGAAATGGGGAAGAACTAGTGTCATGCACATGGCTCTGGTGCTTAGGAAATACTGATTCAAACCAGAACAGCTGCAGGAAAGGAAAAGGAATTTAAAGCCTAAGAGACTGAAAAACTGTGGCTTGTTTGGCTTACAAGAAAAATCCCACAAAACTCGAAACTAAACAATCCAACAATCTCAAATTAACAAACAACAAAAACAAACAAACAAAAAAAAAGCCACCCCAAAACAAACCAACCAACCAACAGCAACAAAAAAAAAAAAAAACAAAACCAAAAAACCCAAAGAACCAAACCATGTTGATAGAATGTTTTTAAAATACAAAAAAAGGAAAGAGCTATTTAAGGTAAAGGACAACATTGGAAAAGTAGATACTCTGTTATCAAATTTAGGCTGGAAAAAAAGTCATACATTAACAAGCTATCAACATAATCAGCTTTAAACTGGAACATTATGTTATCAGAAAAAAAAAAATACAGCAAGAGATGTCCATAGCAGGAGATGTTACCTGAAGACACAAGAGGTACTTTCCTGCCACTATTTCTAAGAAAAGTCCATAATTTCAAGCCTGTATTTTTGAACAAGCTGTGTTTTGATCAAGCTGAAGGTCAGCTTTGGAACAAATATATATGAGCCTGACAAATATATTAAGAGGACTTGTTTTTCAAATACTTATTAATGTACTGAGAGAGTTTAATTGCAGGTTGACAAACAAAAATGTTATTTTTTTCTTCTTTCAGATATCCCAAGTAGCAGTATCAAATGAATGTGTAAACATCCTCTCAGCAGAAAAGAACAGGTTGCTTACCTATTGGTTCAGCAACATATTTGATTTGCACCACATTACAAAAAATGTGCATTTAGTGCTTGTAAATTTCCCACATGGATAGTTCTGAAAACTGATCTAATATTTATTGTCTGGGACTACAAACACTGTAGCAGTTGAAGCATCTTCCAAATGCTGCCCATGCTGGCCGCTTTCATTCTTCTCTCTAGGAAGCAGCTGCCTGCCATCCAGTTCTAGCTTCCACTGCTGGGAAAGTCAGCAACTGCAACTGTGCTACAGACACTTACCTACTGAGAGCAGGACCTACCACCAGCACGTGCTTCCCATGCAAGTCCAGGAGCTACAGTAGTCTAGCTACAGTGTTCTCTACCTCACTGGTCACCTTGGCTATTCGAGTGCAGAGCTAAAATCAAAGCCCTTTTAACATCACCATTTCTCAAGACAACTAGTGAGAAAAACATAATGCAGTGGGACCTGAAAAACTACTGGAAGTAAAAGTAAATCTTCTAGCTGTCATCTCACATCCTTAGATTCTCACCTGCTCAGGACCCATGGAGGACAACCCTGATGTAGGCACAGAGGTCGCTGAGGTCATGCTGATCTGCCCTGTCATCTGGTTCATGTTGTTCATACCACTTGTGTTGGTTGCCATGGATACACTGATGTTCATGTTATTGTTGTACATGCTGGTGCTTGCTTGCTGCCCAAAATGTGGTGGGGACTGTTGTGAAAACATGCTACAGCAAGGAATGGAAAAAGCAATGTGTCAGAATGCTGAAGCCACTGAGAAACTTTTTAAAATATATCTTAAGCTAGAATTTGTATATACTGTCATTTATTCCAACTTCAAAGGAAAAATTAGTTTTCAGCTGCAATAATGTCTAAGGAGTCCATTTTCAAAATTTAAGGTACCATCTCTGTGTACAAGGATGCATGCCTTTGTGTGTGAAACTATGGCAGAGTACAAATCTGTTATGCATGTGCAAGAACAGCCAATTAGCTGTCTAAAGGAACTTTGTTTGTATTTTAAAGTTTGGAGGGAGAGGAGAACACCTTTAACCTCCAGTGTAAGCACAGCACAGGGGTGTTGAGCTGAAATTGTAGATGAAGTAATAAACTTTCTTTTTTGCAAAATTGGCTACTTGCATATATGAATACCAGATTTGCACATACAATTATGGCAAGCAGGTTCACAAATATAGACATGCAATTGTGCAGAAATTTATCTACTAGGTCTTAGCATCAGGTTTTGAAACTCTGGCACTGTAAGAAACAAAGTCTAAGACAATTACTCTCTATGCTTCTTTAAGTTGTTCATTTCTGAACAACTGAAGAAGGAGTAACTGTGGAAAACCTCATCCCAGATTTTATTCAGTCCAAGTGCTTTCTGGACAGTATCTTCCTTCCCATTATGTTGAA
Organism: Trochalopteron elliotii; assembly: GCA_024734555.1. Taxonomy (NCBI): domain Eukaryota; kingdom Metazoa; phylum Chordata; class Aves; order Passeriformes; family Leiothrichidae; genus Trochalopteron; species Trochalopteron elliotii. The sequence continues at coordinate 3,685,146 of JANPWX010000024.1, read as the reverse complement.
AGGCATATGAGAGACTTCTTTACATTTCCTACAATGCACTTCACTGTTTACACATCAGTTTTTTCTAGTCTTTGAGCATAATTCAACAGCTGATGAAGGAATTATTACTAACAATGTGTCTGCTTAGAGGATGTGCATTAGCCTGAAATACTGGAAGGGCTGCTGTGTCTCAGTATCAGTGGCTGACTTTCCCTCCCTGTGAAGCACTGCTCCCACAGCTGAGGAAATCTTTCAGGGTTAACACTCAGCCTTGCACTTGGGTACTCCATTAGGGTTACTGCTGTGCACTCTGAAACCTGGTGGAGTGCAACAGCATTCTGGGCACAGGACCAAGCCCAGAAAATCCCACCATTCTCTTCCTTCCAATTCCATGTCTTTTCAGGCCATCTCACCCCATTTTTAAGTTGTTATCTGGATGGCTGAAAGAGTACACTACAGATCATTGTGAATACTCAGTGGCTTGTGTAAGCACATTTGACATGTCTCTGCTGTAGAGCTGCAGTTTAGCAAAGCCAACCTTTGGACTTATGGAGCTGCCCCTGCCGCCATTTTTGGCAGGAGCCACAACAGTGGCAGCTATGCCTCCTGCAGATGCTTCAGGAAGACCGTGAGGATGAGGCATGGACAAAGATGAGGGTAAGAGACAAATCAGCTGCTTTAAGGGAAAATTTACTTGGATTAGCCTCATCAGTAAAATACTGGTGTTTTGGGTTTATTAAATCTTTATCAACTAACAGGAAAAAAGATTTGTTGCTGTGCTAGGACAGTAAGCCTGAGAACTTCAGGATGACAAAAGCATTGTGCTAGAGACAGCTGTATGCACCCCAGTGCCAACTGATACAGGCTGTACCTGGTAGCTCCTCCCATCTTCCAAGGAAAAGCTCAGATCACTGCCATATGGAAGCTCATTGCTGGCTACTCATAGTGTTCAACATCCAATCCATTTGATTTGGTCAGACTGATTATTAGAGCTACACCCACCAGGGCAGGGGCCTCAGCTGAAAAGGTGACTGCATGCATGAGGTATTGCTACAATGCTGTCAGGGAATGACAGCTATATGCTGACCCCCAGCATGTGCAAGCACTAATGGGCTGAACCTGGTTACACTCCAGCATTTAAAGTGGGAGGTGATAATCCAGTCACCGCAATTCCAGAGCAGTAGGGAATGCATAGGCTCTGGTTTAGCTGATCCAGCCATGTGGAAAGCAGTGTGGGATGAAAATCATATGAAGAAGAAATGCATCCACACAAATGTTGGGGGCTGGAGTTCACTGTGCAGCACAGGTGCTTCTTAAGGGCACACAGTGTTTGATCAGTTATAACAGACAAAGCAATGCATTGCGTGGATGCAGGTCTTTTAGCTATGCACTCACTTTGCCTTGTATGCAGACAGAATTTAAACCAATTCTTCAGGCCAAATTGAAAAGAAATCTCTTTTAAGATAGAGAGTTAACAATAGACAAACACACAAACAGTTTCATAAAACGAGCCCATAAATAAGCGTAGACCATAAATGACCCCATTACTCTGCGTGTTCATTTTGGTTTTCTTCTGGATTTACCTGTTACCACCCATATTCCCTTGTGCCCACCCATTCATGTCTGTAGAGGACTGATAGGCAGGATTAGCCTGAGTCTGCTGAATCATGGGGCTTTGAGTGTGAGCCAGCCTTGGTGACATCAGTGGACTCTGAGGAGTGGTGGCCCCTGTGAAGCCTGGATCGGGCTGCTGACTAATACCTGAAGAAGAAAATGAGAAAATTTTACCCACTGTACATTCAGAGTTAAAACAAACCAAGACCTCATACCTGCAGATGTGTCTTTACACAGTCTTACTTTTATCATCTGGTAAGAGCAGATACCAAATTTAGAGTTGGATGGACATAATTTGTTATATCAGCAGAACTTTCACGTAACATATTATTTAATATAATTGTAATATAACTTATACAGTAGGTATAAATAAAGAAACTGTATAACAATAACTGTATGGAGGTAACTGCCCAGAACAAAGTGGTCTGTGGCTTTTTAAAACAAAGAGAGGACACTGTATTAATTATCATATTACACATTGGGTTAGGGATAGGAAATGGAATGCCTTCTCTAAAACTGATTTGTATTACTTAAATTGAAGAGCTTTTTGTTTAGTTCACTCAAAATTCAGAGTCCATCAAGCAAATACGTACACACATGTGTTTGTGTGTGCATACACATATTTATCTGCACATATCTACATATAAACAAACACACACTGCACTTCTGCTCCTGCTCAAAGAAAGAGCTGGAGAATAACTGGTACTACAGCTAGAAAAGTGGAACCTCCAAGGCATCCAAACTGCCATGTTTTCCACTGTTCCAAGGGAGCCAGGCAAGAGCCTGTGGACCAGGGGCTCGGACCCAGCACTGGGGGGAGCATGGGGGAATAAGGACCGACAAAATGCACTGAGGGGGAGTGGAACCAGTACCGTAGTTTGGAGGAAATGGGAACTGCTGTGCATTTGCCTGCGGGATGCGTGGGTTGCTCATGGTTGCTGGGATGCCACCGGTGGCCACCATGCTGGGGGTCATGCTCAAGCCTTGCCCTCGCATCATCAGCGTCCGCTGCTGCACCTGCTGCTGCTGCTGCTGCATCTGCCGCTGCCGCAGGTGCTGGCTCAGGATCTCCCGCTGCCTCTGCGCCAGCATCTGCGCGTTGATGGGGCCCTGGGGGAAAACCACCGACACCCATCAACAACCCTTCAGCACAGGCATCTCCGCTAGGGCAATCTCAAAGATTCCAGCTTTCCCCCCCCGCCCCTCAACACACAAGTAACAAAGATATAAAGCAGGAGAGAATACTCTCGCTAATGTTTCTGCTGGGAAAGACTTCCAACAGTGCAAAAGTGAGCAACTGAAATAATACCAGTGTTTAAGGCTGCAGTGATTTTTATTTGCAGTGATTTGTATTTGCAAATGGAGTAGCTCATTAAAAACACACAACTTTAGGAAATGAGAAGGATGGTTAAAAATGTAGTTATACCAAATCTTTATTAAACAATCATCCAGCCCATGTAAAAATGGGAATGACTCTCAGAAATAAAACAGCAAAATGCTCCCTATCACACAGATTGCAATATTTGTATTGAAACTGTACTTGCCACACAGCATTACTACTGTATTCTATTGAGGCAAGAAAGCAAGAAAGGAAGTGACTTTGTTTTTTAAAAGGTATTGTTTTTCTCACCTGTGTTGGCACTCCAGTTCTCAAAGACAGATTCATATTGGAGACGCTGCTGATCTGATTTATCAGTGGCTGCCGATTCTAAAGAGAAAAAAAACCAAACCACCCCAACACCAAAACCCAAAAGTTTTTAGAAGGAAAGGGAAAAAAAGAAGTGCTACATATAGAGTCATACAGATCTACTTCCCTGATCAGTTGGTCTGTAGACCCAGTTCTACGTATTCAAGCAGTGACTAATTTTCCTCCTCAAATCCTACTACCATTCACAGAATGCTGTTTCTTAAAGAGATAATAGAGCATAAAGATAACAACACAGGCACTACACTGTTTATACCAAACACACTCCCTGCATAGTCCCTGTTCTTTTTCACTTGGGGACAGGACTATTTACTCCAAATTAGACCATATCCTGATGACTAAAGGCAGAAATGTTCTTTCCTCCATAAATACAAAAAGCATTGATATCTCACTGGTAGTACTACAAACCTATGTATTTAAAAATGAAACAAGAACTTAATTCTCAGAAGCAGATCAAGGCCAAGGGGAAAAAAAAAAGAATGTAGGATGTAGGTAACAGGTAGGAATAAAAGCACTTAGATTGGTGGAAGAGTCAAGATACAAGAAATAGAAAAAGATGGATATAACAAAAAGCACCAATATAACTGTGAGATCTAGGCTTAAGTACCAGTCATGTTCTTGCATCGCATTATACAAAGAATAATGTGAAGATGCCAAAAAGGAAGATCAAAAAAGAGAAAGTGCAAGGCACTATCTTGTCAAAACTCATTGTGGCTCCTGTCAAATTTTAGCTTAAAGACCCCGGTCTGTTTGGAGCAAGCTGACCGCACGCACGCGCCGCCCAGGAGAGGTGGGCAGGGCAGGGGCCGTACCTGCTGTGCCTGGAGGCGGTGCTGCAGCTGGAGCCGCAGCTGGTTGGGCTGGTTCTGCACGATGCCGGCGGGGCGCAGGCCGGGCCGGGGCTGCATGCGCAGGGCGGTGTAGCCCGGGCGCTGCCCCATGCCGTGGAAGCTGGGGTCCTGCATGGGCGCGTAGCTGCCCTGCGCCATCTGCGCCTGTGCCGCGTACTGCTGCGAGAACACTGGCGCCTTCTGCTCCAGCAGCATGCCAGACTCCTGGCTCGGGAAGGTCTCGGGGTCGACAGCTTGGCTCTGCAGAAACACACCGACAATAGGAACAGTTGGTGGGACACGGCTTTCCAGAGGATTATACGGGACTAATACAGACAGCCTGCGAAAACAACCTTCTAGGATGTGAATGTTTTGAAACAGAAAAGTACGTTAGCTTTCAATATAAAACTTAAAAATAAGCAGATTTGTATATTTGAGTATCAAAACATATTCACAGAAACAAATTATTCCTCTCTCTTTTCCCTTGTTTTGTTGTTTTTTTTTTTTAAACAAAACCCCACAATCTTTCTTGCGTTCTTTACACAGACCTTGTATTACTCTTCTAATGAATAAAAACCTGAAACGACAAATGCTAGGTCAGAATCTGTAAATTAAGTGATGCTGGCATATTTTTGCCATTGAATCTGAGATAAATTCAAAGGTATTCCAAATGAATAAGTAGATTTTTATCAGTATCTTTAAACAAAATAATGACTTCAAATAAAGATGCCTGAAACTATTACAGAAGCTAATGTGAACAGAGTGCCTAATTCTTTCAGGGCACTTTTGCACTAACTGATTATCCATTAGCATACATAAACTAACACAATTCTAAGTTCTATTCTAGATACTCCCCTAATATTTGCTCTAGTGAGAATAATTTTATAGCTTATTCCACACTGACCTTGAAAATGAAGTTAATCTAAATTTCAGTGCCCTCATGAAAGAAAGTCTTTAAGCTGCTGTAAAATGTTCGAAGGCTATTTTAAAAAACACATTTCAAAATGAAGCAGTTCTCTTATCTGCAAGATCCATTAACTGTTGCCTCTGAATCATTAATTAAATAGAAACATATTTACTGCTTAGTTTGAAATAAACCATTATTCATAACTTTTGGTGCTGGCATTCCAAAACCTACATAATATTGCATGAAAGTTTCACACTGCAAAATTGAAGTTCACCAGTAAATTGTATCTCCAGCTCTACACCTCACTGACTTCTGTGTTGTACCAAATAGGCTTGGCGATAGCTTTCTCATGTTCAAAGCAGAATTTCATTGGTCCTATTTCATATCTAAAATGCAGAGCTGGTTCAGAAGTTATGCTCAGGGTGCTGATGAGTGCCAGGGAATGAAATGGGTATTGCGAGCTCCTCTGAGAATATTAAGTCATTATACAGACATATGCTGATTTTGGAAATAAAATTCTGATGCCAGAAATGTCAGGAACTAACTTTTACTCAAAATACTTTTATTTTTACCACTTTTTTTTTTTTTCACCATATAAGACTGAAACAGGCAAGAACCACATGGAAGTCAATAAAAGTAACTGTGGGGAAGAATGGATGGAAAAGCACAGAACAAGGTGTAGCAAGCATGCTCATAATTTAGGAAAAAAATCACAGTTCCAGTGCTTGGAATGAAATCAACTGCCTCCAATGAAACTCATCCCTTAACACACATTAATCAACTAAGGAAAAAACCATGGGTGAATTTACATATCTTAGGTTTGCTAATCCAAAAGCTTGTTTCCCCCATCACACTAAACTCTTGATCCTGCTCCTCGGTCTTTGTACTCTTATTATCCTCTTTCCTATACTCTGTTGCTGACCATGATCTTACCTTTGTCCCCCAACAGCTGTTCCTCTGACCACTGTATTTTTGTTTTGGTCAGTTTAGTTGCATAAAGCAGGTCAGAAGAAGGAGATCTAGGTGAGGGTAGCAGGAGAGTGGAAGGAAGACTAAACCAGTGCTAAGGGAAGGTTTTCAGGTGATACTGAGCCATTAAATGGACTTCCACCATCCTAGCTTGCAAGAAGTGTTTTATAATCCCCTTTTTCAACTCCACCTTGACAACGTATCTTATAAAAGCAATATCTAATGCATACAAAATACCATGTCTGGTATACCTGGCTCACTAGTTCTGGTATTCCTAGAGCCCTGTCGATTTCTTCTAAACCATCAAAATTCCTTAATGCCATGTAAAGCTGATCCAGGAGAGCACCCTCATCACTTGGTGACTCTGATGAAGGATGATTACACAAGAGATCATCTGGTGAGCTGCCAAACGGTTGCCTGTGAAAACATGAACACAGGGTTGGTAAACAGCTGCTGGAAAACATGAACTAATATCAGAGGATTAGTACTCAAATGGAACTAACAAGTGGAGACAGCAATTATTGTAAACAATTATTGCCAGTTTTGTTTAGAAAGTTATTCTGGATGGAAGTTATGCTACCCAAAGAAGTAATTAAACAGTGTGATTAACGCCTGCCAAGACCCTATAAGCGTGGTATATCTGACAAGCAAGAAAACCCACCAAAGGTAGCCTGAGCCCTGACTGCATATTACAGGGTCAACAGAGGAACAGAGAAGTCAGTATACAATACAGTCACTGAAGACAGAAGGCTAAATAACTGTTTTTTAAAAACTAGTAGTAACTTTGAGTGTCTCATGTCAGGTCAAGTGTACCATCACAAGTAGTGCTCATTTCCATAGACTCTCCCTTTAGATGGTTTTCTATCAGGCTAAACGAGCCAAAGAGGTCACAGACGGGTCCGTGGATTGTCTGAGCTCGCACAAACTGAACATCTGGAAAAGCTGGGCAGAAGCATGAGGGAGCAGGGAGAAAAGGACGTTCCCCTTTTTGTTTGCAGCAAAACACTGCATCAGCTCACTCCAAATGCACACTTGGGTACCAGTTTATATACTTGGTTACGTGCCTTGGAAGGACATCAGCAAGAATTTGAATACTGTCAGACAGCATGTGATGGCTCTATAAATCCTGCTTACCTCACCCCTGAATTTGTATGCGAAGCACACTTGCAGTTACAAAGGCAGAATAAAGGTTTATCATAAACCCAAAGGACAAAACTTCCCAAGAAATGAACTAAATCCGAAATAACACCTTATCTGCAGCCAAAGGACATGTTTTTTTTCTGTAGTTCACACACCTGCCCTGCTTCATGCATGCTACCACGAAACTGCAGTAGAAAATCTAAAGAGCGGAGCATTCTGCAGGCAAGGGCAGCTACAATATGCACATCATGGAAGAATCCCATCCCAGATAATTATTCAGAGACAACAAAAGCTGTCACCCATGGAGGGAGGAAAAGCACTATATGTGAACCCTTTTTACATGTCTGTTTAGAAAAAACAAAGAAACATGTTTGTGTATTTAATTTCCATAATGAGATATATGGTTGCCATGGAAGTCTAATCTCTATGTCAAAGCTAAGCAGGAGAGCTGCATCATCAGGCTACACACTGAATGAACTCAAAGGATGGCAAGCAGGAAAACTAATAAAAATATATTCTTTTTAACTGGATCCTAGACAGTAAAAAAAAGAGAAAGATATATGACACACCTTTAAAACATTGCAAAGTATTAATCAAACTCATATATAGAGAAATATCTTTAACTCCCACAGATGAAATTATAAATCAGCAAAAGAAAGAGCAAAAAAAAAATCCTTTGATTCAAATTGCTTACAAACTCTAAAGATAACTTATAAGAAGGGATGCATTATATGGAAAAACAATTGATGAGGCTAGCAAAAATACCCTCCTTGAAATTGTGAATGAGTGCGAACGCACATGCTAAAAAAACCCTAAAACATTTGTCAAATTCTGTATATTAAAAATGACAATTACTTACAATTTCTCAATTTCTTTTATATACCCCAATGACAATTTTAATTTTTAATTTAAGAATTATTCTTACTCATTTAGTATACAGCAACAATCAGATTATAAAAATACTAATCTTGCAGATTAATAAAGCAAGAAATGGCAGCATCAACCAATTAATCATCTCTGGTTGGGGTGTAAATGATCAAAATATTGTTACTTTCAGATGCAATGCAATGGGAATTTTTTCCACCATCTTCAGCTATAAGGAAATCGTGAGAAATGCAAAGGTAAAAAAAATGGAAGAAGTAACTGCCTGGCTTGCTGACCAGACATGACCCTGTATTTTCTTTTAAGGTGTAATTTTTAAAGTGAATAATTCAGTTATACAAACAGTGCATTTTGCATATGGATATGCTAGCTGAGGGAAACACTGGGAAACATCTTGAAAAGCATGGAATATAACAAAGAAATTGCCACATATATTTATGGATAATATTTTCAGACATCCTAATGAAAACGAAGAGAATGTAGTCAGAAGATTAACATTTTTTTCAAACACACATTTTTTCCAAATGTATCCACTTCATTTTCTTTTCAGTGATCCTCCAATTTACTACTTACACAATTGAAAATATTTCAACATATTGTACTTGCTTGTCCATTTTGCATTCCTTAGACATTCCATATATACACAGTATCTCTAAAGCAACCTGCAAACCTTTTGGAGAAGAGAGGGCTCTTTCTTAGGAAGTGTAAGCTGCTTATAACTGTTGTGCCATCATTTAAAAGTCTTGATGATGAATGAAGTTATTAATACATTACATATGATTTAATGAGTTGTGACCAAACTGCAGTTCTGATTACCTGAGGAGGAGCTAACTTCAGGGAAGAGGCAGCCTTCCTTTCACTTCATCTTTCCTTCCTCCTCTTTTACAGAATTTAGGTCAATTAAAAAAACCCAAACAAAACATAATTAACCATGTCTTACATCACTGAAAATGCTACCCCGCTGCAGGAAGGGACAGATATTATGACTATGTAGTCAGGGCTAATACTACTGGCACTCTTCCACATTTAGTGTTAAGTGCAATTGTTAACAATAAGAACAGCAAAATCAGACAGAATCATGCCCAGGTTAATGCTCCAGAGGTGAAAAATGGTGCAACTATACTTCAAGTGCTGGCAGCATTCACTGTGATACAGAACTTTCAATTCATTCAACACATTACATGGCAAAGAGAGCATTCTATAAATATTATTGGAACACACATAGATTTCATGAGCACAAAATAATTCAAAAAATAAATTGATGCACATTTGGTGAATGTTTTATGTAGAACTTTGCTTCCATGAAGTGTATAAATCACAGGCCTGCAAAATCTCTCTGTTCTGATGTGACACCAAGACTCACCTGTTCTGATTACCAAAAGTTGCCTGTTCTATAGGCAACATGCTGTCTGGCCATGGTGCAGTCTGATTTGGAGGTGCCTGCTGTTGGCTATACTGAGGTCCTCCTATGTTCATTTCCAATTCAGATGGCCCTAATCAAGAAAAAATAACCATATAACTTTTCTGAAGAGAAGCTACTTTCATGTTAACTCTTTCAACTGAGTTACCTATGTTATGGTAAAAGCAAACGAAAGCATTAAGACTTCATCAACATCACACTTAAAAACATAATTATTTTTTTGTAAAAATTTGCTTTTAACTTTTGAGAAAACATGAGTATTCTGAAAGTGGCTCAAAATGATAAAATAGCAGCCACAACATTGTAGATGCAAAAATTAATAAAACAAGCATAAGAAAAAGACTGTACGTGGAGTCAGTATTCTAATGCACTTGCTTTAAAAGTGACCAGGAACAATTATCATTCCACAGCATTTCCTCTAAAAAACTCCACGGTCTTTAGTGAACCAAGGCAACTTCATATCCTCTTTCTTTGGCCACACAACCGTGGAGCTACAGAGTAGCAGGAACTGTCCATCTCCATACATGTGTTAAAATTTAGCGTTTTAGGCACCTTCTTTCCCACATCCATAGGAAAATTTCACTGTGAAATATGGTTCTTATCAAATCTATAAATGAAGTGAGGATTTTTTAACTTTCCTTCTTTTTCTCCCGCTTCATCTTTAACAACCCAGCGTGCGCCAAAAGGAACAGCTCCGCGTGCGACTTACCCATATTCATGACCTGAGATGGAAGCATCTGCCTGGGGCCGGGCTGGCTGCTGGGTCTCAGGGGGATGCTGGCCGTGGGGTTGCGGATCATGCCCGCCTGCACTGGCCGGTTCATGGTGCCGGCCGTGGGCGCGCAGGTCACCCTCACGGCGGGAGCCTGGCTGCCCCACTCTCCAGACGCCATGGCGGGCCGAGGGGCATTGCCTCCAATCATTCCTGCACAAAAGCCAAACGCTCAGGTACCAGCACATGATCAGAACTGCCTCAATGCTACTGCTGCCTGAGGAGCTGCATTTTCAGCGATACCAATGCAGTGGCTTCACTCAAAGCATGCTGTACCACCACAGCTGCCCATCCAGATGTGCAAAGCTGCAGAACGATGCCTGACGCTGCTTAGTCAAGGGACTGGAGACTGTGATACATCTTACAGGAGGAAGGCCCTTTTATCATTTCCGAAATGCTGTTCAGAGTAAGTGTTCCCACATGTAGCCTGCAACAGGTGCTGAGGGTGTGTGGATAGCCTTAACTTCCTTCCTCAGGAAATGAATCACGTTTGCTGCTATGTGTCAGTGCTTTACTTTCCAAGTGCTAAGTGAGAATGGGGACTTGAGTAACGACGTGTTAACACTAAACACACTTACAAATTAGAAGGATTGAGCATCAATTCATGTTCTGCAAACATCTTTTGGCGACTTCTTTCATTTAGAACCTAGAGCCTTCAGAGCTTCAAGGCTCACACAGATAATCTCAGACCAATGTACGGTGCAGGGAAATTACTCACAGGAACTTTCCGATAGATGCTGAAGTTCATTACCGTTATTATAGGGGAAGTCCTCCCACATCTACTGTAAACAACTGATACGTTTTATTTACACTTGGAATATATAGAATACTGCACTCTGACAGTAACCAAAAAGCCTCAACATAAAAACCCCCAAGCCCTAAAGATGGCATTCATAGTATTTATACATTTCAATTTTCTATCAGTCAAGAGAGTAGATAAAACACTGATTTCAGGTTGGACTACTGGTTCAGATTGGTCTTTTCCGTTGCACTATGCAACATCCCTAAATGAATACAAAAAGCCACACAAACAATGGTTACTTATCAGTTCAATTATTTGGTGACACAGAACCAGAGAAAAACCCTCTGAAGAGGGTCTTTGTTTCAGCTGCTGTACAAAATCTGCTTTAGTGTTACATCCTCAGGTTCGATCCATTTGTGTACATATTTTATCAGCTGAAAGATGTGCTGTGCTAAAGCAAGGCAGGGAAACAATAATATTTTCTAACTTGTATACATAAGATGAATAAAACCCTCTAATATGCATACAGAACATGAAAGTAAGAGGACACTTGAAAGTATACAAGTTGATCTTTAAACTGCTTAAACAAAATATTTCAGCATCTGCCTGCATGCCTCTTTCAATACTGAATAAACTAAATATACAAATTTGACACCAAATAGCCAGCTGAGAGGATTTACAATGCCATTTATTTACTCAGAGCTCTTGCAGTGGTTGTTGCACACTTGCACAATCATAGATTATGTACTAGTTGAAATAAATCCATTAGCCAAGCCAGACTTTTCCTGTCAAACAGGCTATATGTTTGCTCATCATTAGGTGAACATGTTGTTAGTTGCAACATCTGATGGTTCCCAAAAAGGGAAGACTACTAAATAAAGAATAATTGAGGGCAAAGCCAACATCATAAGGGCAATAGTATTGCCCATGATTTCCTTTTTGAAAGACCCATCTCTATAGGTAGGTAAGAAGCAGTGCATAAAAGGCAGGACTAAAAATATGCAGATGCAGAAATTAGAAATAAATATGCCAATACAAAACATCCCACAAAACATGAATTCTTCCAGTCTTTATGGAAAGTAATAATCAACAATGGTGTTAACCCCAATGTCAAGCTGCACATGCTATAGCCTACTACTTAAGTATATTAAAAAAAAAAAAAAAAAGGAAAATCATCTTACCTGTGCTACTGTTGCCTAAAGTTCCTTGACTTCCTATCATCCCTTCATTCCTGCCCATCAGTCCCGGCTGAGGTATCACTGAGTAGGGGCTACTCGTTCTTATGGGTGGGAAAGTTCCTGCACCTGTTGGGTTCTGCAGTGTTATGTCAAGTGGTAAATTCTGGTTTGGTAATAACCTGCCCAGTTGCCCTGCTCGTGGGTTATTAAAAGCTAGACAGGAGGAGCAAAGAAAAAAAAAGCAAAGTTACAACAATGGAAACTTCACTAGGTTAAAAAAAAAAAAAAAAAAGAAAGGAAAAGAAGAAAAGAGCCCAGACACAATTAAAGCTCTTGGGCTCAGCTCAGCTATTTAATGTTGTATAATTTACCCACTCCACATCTGTCTGAGAAACATCCCTTCTTGACATTTAAACGTAAATTTCAAAATGGAACATTCTGACACTAAACACCAACCAGATATGATGTATATTTTAAAAGACTTTAAATGATGCAATTTAACTGACAGAAGAGCCACTACAGCAAAGTACACCACTATGTGTTGTGTAAACTACTGCCAATTAATCTTATACCTAGTAGAACTGTAATTGCATGCAGATGTCATCCTGAGGCAGATCGTTAGGAATTATCTCAGTTTGGAAAGTTTTCCAACATAAACTGTGCCCCTGAAGAAGTTTTCAAAATTAAGGACAGACTGACTTCATATTGGGTCCCACAGCCCCATTTCAAAAGTCCCTCTTAATTTTTTTGTTTTTTACATTTTTTGTCATTAATAAGAATAAATACTTCCATGATTCAGCAACAACAACAAACCAGTCGAGAAACAGAGCTCTGCCACCATAATATTCTGGTAAAATAGAACCATCCTTGATGGTTACTGCCACCTTTATGTAACTGCTTCCTTCTGGGTTGTGCTTTTAAAATCAGCCTCTGCAATAAAACAGCAGACTGCCTCAGCAAAGTGAGTTTCAGACTGTGACTGGCAAGCATCTGGCTCAGCTGGTCTTTGGGCAATGTTCCAATGCATGAAAGCATCCACTGTGTGCTCAACTCATTCTCAAACATGAATGAAACACTGACCTTGTAGCTTTGATTCCATTTCCAATCCTACCCATAAAATACATGCAAGTAAATTAAAACATTTTTGTGAAAGTATTATTTGCAATACTTTCTGATAGCTTCCCCTAGGAGTGGTTCTGATATAACAGCATCCTTACAGCAACTTCTGCATTTTTGTGTTCATCACATTACTGAGAAGTTAAATTAATACTTTCTTATTTTAGATCGAAGTAGTGCTACTTTTGAATCTGAAAACTTAGATGAGGTTTAGTAAGTTTGTTAAAATGCACAGAAATATCTCATAACAAAGGTTTCTGACTTTTATTTTTATCTTATAAAACCAGACTACAGGAACTTACTGTATTTATTTTTTTAATATAAGTTCTCTGCCAGATGAATATGCTTATATGTGTGTACAGAAAATATATCACATCACATAGATAAATGAGTTATTGTATGTGCAGCTTTGCCAGCACTCGCTAATATTACAAAAAGGAATTCTGGAAATGTGGCACAAAATAACAACAAAGTTGATGAGTTGTGATGGTGCTTAGATCACATCACCTCTTGCTTATTCTACTCTGTCAGGATGGGATGGAAGGAGGATCCCTATCCCCCACATAACAGACTCTAACAATTTGGCAGATCTAGCAGCCTTTCAAAAATATTTGTCTGTTGAAAATAAATGTAATTCATTAAAACCTGTAAAATTAAAGTTGGTTATTTCTTCAAGAAATAATAAAAAAAAAACACATAAAAAACCCCAAATCTCTTTTGGAACTGTGTATGATTTGACATTCATTCTACATTGTTTTTCTGTAAGCTTATGAGAGGCCCCTCACTATTTCTATGGACCTGTTTTCTGTATGCTCTTCTACTGAACACAAGGCACAAGTTCCTAGGGGAATCAGGCGTAGACACAAGACTGAGCTGGGGAAAAATATTTTAGGTTTTTAATTTAGATGGGAGACAGGATGCTGCTTTTACAGATCTGCTGCTAACCACCAAGCCATGCTCATTTACAGTCATACTGTTACTGTACTGACAGTAGCTTTGAAAGCAGATTTAAAGCTAGGCTACCCCTAGAAAGCCAAAAGGCTGGAAGGAACAAACAGAACTTGCTCCATGAAGAATATGCTGAAGACTTCACATGCACAGAGATTTCCTTCTGACTTTTGAGGTGCTGCTGTTAGTACCTCTATACTCACAAAAGCAAGTAACTTAAACCCAAGCATCCTTCTCTGAGCAACATGGATAACAAGTGATAATTTAAGAATCTGAAATGGCCTTAATATGAATTAAAACACTAATATGTATTAATAGAATATTAGTATTTATCTAAACATTTTTAAGTAATTTGAGTGAATTTGAAAGTGGCTCAGTGTTAGTTTAATATTATCAGAATGGCTAAAAATATTTTCTAAACCCTATGCTTTACAAGAAAAAACCTAGAACACATCTAATGAAGTAAACAGATGTGGCCATCCTAGCCAACAGGAGCAAAAAATGAAGCGGTGTTTTTTATGCTGTTTTATTCAATATTAGTACTTGATAAGGCTCCTGTCTTGCTTGCTTTCCATTATACTATGATGGCAAACCAACATTTCAATGCTGATTTGTAAGCTGATTAATAAGGTTAAAGAAAGCTGTCAGCTGGAAGTGACTCAACTAAAAGCCACAATCTCAAATTAAAGTTGGCCATTCTTAATCTTCTGTCCTTCTATTAATCTTGTGGTTTTAGAAGAAGACTCTCCTTCATGCTTAGAAAAGCTTCTCTTGCACCTTTTGCTGCACAAACTGCCAGAAAGGATCGCAAAAAAATGCACGGGCTCTGCATGCCAAAACCCTCCCAACAGCAGTGTCACATGTCACCACAGGAGGGGATGTTTGATTTGAGGGTACCCCTGAAGACGTCTCCGAGGACACAGACTCGCAGGGTGTGAGATTAGACACAACTCCTGTGCGTTTGGAGCTGGGACGACCGCAGATGGCGCTCCGTCACCACACACCACCAGCCCAGGACTGGGAGCTGCCCAGCTCCTCCCTGCCTGACCCGGGGCACCACGGCCCTGCACTGGGGGGTTCCCGAGCTCAGCGTATGCATGTGAAGGCAGGGTGCACTCACTGCTCTGTGAAATCCTCATTGCTGGTTTCTGGGTGGCCACTGCCGCGCCGGGGCTGCTGTCACTGGTGAGCTGCATGAGGTCATTGATGATGGCTTGCTTGTCGACTGAGCCCGCTGGCACGCCTGGGCGGCTATCTGGGAAAAGCTGTGGTAACTGGCTGTTCTGCAGGTCATCCAGAATCTCTTCCAAGTTATCCAACTCACTGCCTGGCTGCAACAAAGAACACACAAACCCACAGTACAGGTCGCTGCTCACTTGCTGTTGGTGTCCTGCTTGTGCCAAGCCAGGCAGACCCCCGGTGTCCCACCCGCACCGGCCTCGGGTGTGTCTGGCACCATGCCTGATGTGGAGGGAGCTCACAAACCTGTTGGAAGGGGGCTGTGCAGGCCTCCCAGGGCTAGTCTGCCTTGCTTTTGGGGAGCCCAGTGGGGCACTGGCACCCCTTCAAAAGCCCCGCATCGGGACGTATGATTCCATAGCTTGAGAGATTCTTCCCTGTGCACTCTGTGATCAGTGCTGACAGGGATAACAGGAGATCCCGGAGTGCTGAAGATGGGGGTTTATGTAGGTACAACCAATATTTCTTTCAGCACAGTTGTATTTCTAGTCTTGTTGTGACTTGATTAAAAGCATACAATTGGAAAGTTACTTTATGGCTATAACAAGACCCCATATGCCTTTTTTTTGTTATATTCAAAACCTGAATAACTGAATAAATGACATAAAAGTTAACTGGCAAGATATACACATAGGATTGGGAATTTATTTTGCTCCCAACTTCCCAAATCATTGAAAATAACTTCTCTGGAGTACGAGAAGAGAAATCTATGTATGAATTTACATTTAAATTCAGTAGAAAATTATCACAAAATAAGGATGGGAGAAAAATTAAGTTCACCTTACACTAACATAATAACTGACCTGCTTGTTGTTCTTAAATATATTGATTTTCACTGGTATTCTCTTTTGTCAGCTTCTCTGTCTAAAACCTCTCAGAATTAAAATAATTTTCTGACTGAAATGTGGAATCCATTGCAACTATATTCTCCAATCGTAAACTCTTGATTAGGGTAAAATTTGGGTAATAATTAAGAACAGGGTGCCCAGTTTCAGTTTACTACCATCTTGAACAGTAAATATATCATAACAATATATATAACAAATATCTACTCAAAATCAGTGTCTTCATTAGGAAATGTGCAATGACAGAGGAGAGGCAGAGTGAGCAGCCACCCGTGCAGGATGGGGAACTGGGAAATAACACCACAAACGATCAGAACTGAAATACAATTCTTCCTGAGCTTTTTTTTCCCACATCATGAACTTCTTACTGAGAGCAAGCTTATGCCACAGATCACAGGATACTGTAGAAATACCTGAGATGGCTTTAAAATACCTACTGAGACTCTCACAGGCTAGCTAGCAAGCACTGCACATTAATCTGTGGAGAACTCCTGCTGCCACATCTAACCTGCTCCTGGGAAGTCCAGCTATTTTATTCAAAGGTAGCTAAAATGCCCCAAGGTTACATTGCTACATGCTTTTTTTTGGGATGACTGACTGCAAATAATCATGGTATTATTTTTTATTCCTTCTACATCATCTCCTAGTCGTATAAACTGTAGTATATGGTGCAAAAGAGGTGGGAATTCACTCCATTAAAAGGCAGCACGTGGGTGATCTAGAGGTTGGTGTTATTGGCAAAATGGTAGGAAATCAGAGAATCAGAGAACTGGAAGAAATTTAAAGCCTCCAGGCAAAATCATTGTATGCCATTCCCTATGGAAAGTCATACATTTGATTGTTAAAGACATCCAGAGACAGAAAATCCACAGCTTCCCTGGAGAATTGGTTTTAGCACTCTGCTATCCTTACTACACTTGAATTTTTTTTTCTCAGTCTCAGTGCAAAATCTCACACTAAGATTTAGACCCTTCCTTCCAATCATATTTTAAAACTGGAGAACATACTGTGTTCCCCTTTCTTTTTCTAACTTTTTCTGTATTTGAAAACATGTGTCCTTTTGTGTTTTAAGCTGAAATTAATAAACAATCTCAATTTGTGAATTTTCTTCAGCAAATAACCTGTTTTCTAGGCCTCTCATTACTGTTGTTGCTCCTGTGGATTGCTTTCAGTTGATCCACACTTTTGCTGAAGCCATGTCCAAGACAGGACTTAAAATGAAGCCTCATAGCTGCTGCGTAAAGCAGAAAATGTAGTGTACACACAGTACACTTTGATGGCATAATCCAGAAAAGTGTGTGATTCTTTTAATTACATGACATTACTGACTCTCCCTCATCTCGTCATCACTATGATCCCTAGAACAGCTCTGAAAAACTCCTATTTAGTCAGTTCTCCCCTCATTAAAACAAAAAAAACCTGAGACATTATTCTTGAGTAATGACAATAAATAGCATTTATTCACCCTGAATGTTCTAACATATTGTCTCTGTATCTCTTCGTTGCAGCTGAATTTGAATTGTGTCCTCCAGTGTGTTTGCAGACATTCAAGTGCCACACTCAGCTTTACCAGGCTCTATTGTCACGTCAGGTCATTTAGGTTAACTAAAACACTGTGCAGCTCTGGATGCTGCACCAGTCCTGCAGCATCTCCATTTTGACAGTGAATCCTTCAATAACTACTGTGTGTGGAGGGATCTCCAAACAGCTTCCTCACCACTCACAGCAATTTCATCTTGACCATGCACCTCCACCCTGCCATAAGGAAAAGGGGCAAAAGAGCCTTACTCAAATCTGAACACCTTGACACGCTGTTTCTCTTATGCCAACAATCCTGCTACCCTCTCGATGAATGAAAACAGGTTGGCTGGTCCAAATTACCTGTTCTTCACAAATTCTCCTGATGACTCACTGCTTTCCAGACAATTACAGGCAGCTGGGTGGACCCAGCATATCAGTAGAAAAGGCTGAGCCAGGAGGAATCAAATGTGATTATATGAAACCTAAATCACTGCAAGGACAGGTGATAAGCAGATTCAAAAAGGCGCTCCAAGAGACAGCCATGAGTGATGTTTATGGGAGCTGCAGTTTGAGTGATGGGAGATCTGGAACAAGAAGACCACAAGAGCCAGGAGAAGAGACTGATACAGAGCATCATAAATTATAGAAGGATGATTCAGTACTCTTTGGGGGAATTAAGACATATGGCCTTCATTACATATATCTGAGACAACAGTGAAGGGAAGTTTTATATGTTGCAGGGGGGTTTTTTGGTTGGTTTTATGCGGGATTTTGTGTCTTCTTTTCTTTTAGCATTCTGGCTACTGCAATTCTTTGTTCAAATACTAGATATATATAAAAAAAACCAAAAAACCATACCTAAAAAAACCCACCAATGAAGAAAACTGCACTCCCTAAGATGCTTTTAATTCCTCTCAGAAGTGGCAAAGAAAGGGCAAATAAAACAGATGCATTACAACACAAATACATAACCTTCTCCTTTTTTTTTCTTAATAATCAATATTAAATATTTCATCTTTATATTTTTGAAGGGTTCTCAACTGCTACAAAAGCTCCAAGAGATTTGGAATTAACACCAACCTATGATGCTAGCCTAAGTCTTTCCAGATTCACCCTCAAATGGCACTATATGTGCAGAAACTAGCATTAAAATATTTACTTGGTTAGTTTCATGGGATTTTTCTTTTATTTATATTTTATATTTATTTTGTTAATGGTCTAAATTGAATTTCATGTAAATAGAAGGCACACCCTGAGCTCCCTGTGAAACAATTATTTGTCAGGAATTAAATAACCCCACCTGATAAAGTGCTAAGCATCACAAGAAAGTTCTTGTGTGGATATTTTCACTATGTCTAAGTAATGCAATTATGACAATCTCTGTAGAACTTGGACACTAAGTGCCAGAAAGCATAAGACAAATAATTCTCAGGAATGTTTCTGCATTTGATAAAGTACTTATTTTATACTGTCAGATAGAGAAATACACATTAAAGTTAAGAGCTTATAGAAATTTTTCAGCTGTACCGAAAGGCAGCTGCACCTCAATACGAAGTTTGGCGTACAAAAGATGCTGTTTCAAAGTCCACCTTCCATGGGTTGTAAAGCACTGGATAAAATACTCAAGTCTCCAGAAATCTTCTTCCTGCCACAGGCAATGCCCATGGCTTGCACTGTGACCCTGTATTCTAAGGACTTACAATAGGATGTCTTTTGATGGGGACACAACTTGAAACTACACCTGACTTGCATAAATTTGAAATTTAGTTCATCTTCTACCTTAGAAGTATGGGCAACATTTGACCATAAGAGGCAAATGAAATCAAACCCCTGCTCCAAACTGGCAATAAATTAAAGGATTATGAAAAGAAGGGAAAAGGAAGTTAGAAGTGGAACCAATACAGTACTTTTCTCCCTGGTAACTGCAATAAACATAAAATTGGCTAGAAATCCTATTAAATTATCAAGCTATTCTATGACTAACATTTGAAAACAGAACTCTAATTGAAAGATTCAGAAAATGGAATCCTCATTCTAAGGTTTTGATAGAATTTCAAGAAGAAACAAATGCTCCTCATGAACTTAATGGATTCTGGACTATTAAACCAGAAATAGGTTTTTTAAAGATGAGTGGCATGTGTAGAGAAAATATGCTAGTATTGGGAAGATACTGGTTTTCAAATAGCGCATGAGTACAGCAGAGTTGATAAAGTATGTGAGGAACACCAGAGCAGTTTCTGAGTTTTAGGACAAAAATGTACATACTTGAGATGATTTCTGGAACAGCATTTGTGCAGACTGTTGCACTGCAAAGTCCCTGTCAAACAGGCTGTCTTTACGGTCTACTGAACAAAAAAGGAGGAGAGTACACTTGTGGAGATCAGGATTTTATTCCACACTCCCCCAAGTGATTTGTCAGAGAACAAGCTACATTAGCAAGGCAATGTCTAACATAGTTCATGATGTTTCTCTAACGTTCCCATGTACTTTCACTCTCCTTCCCCTCCCAGCTGCCAGACAGTCCTTGCCACATCTCACCATCTCCTGATCACTACAGGGGCTGCTCCTGGCAGTGGACAGTCAGGGAGACTGGGAGAAGGCAGGCTGACTGCTGAGGGACACTCTCCTCCCTTTCTAACAGTGATAGCCATATGAGAACATGTGGTGCTTGACAGCAGCAGCCCTACTATAGTTGGTGCTGTAGGAAAACCCCACTGAGTGTCCCCAGCAGGTCTCTCTTTCATCCTCTCCCCTACAGCTGCGGTAACTGGAACAGCAATCAGCCTAATACAGCCTGATAACCATCATCCCACCAAGGAAGGGAAAAAAGGTACGGCCGTGCTGGAAATATTCTCTGCCATTTGAGAAAGGCTTCCTGTCAGTTGCTCTCTGCAGAAGAGTATGTTTAAACACACTACCTAGAAGACTGCTATTTTTAGTACAGTGGTGCACTTCAAAGCATTTCCTGCTCAGAAAGTCACACCAAAAGTAAAAGGAGAAAACGCAATGGCTCCGTTGCCTCCCAACACACTGATCTCCCTTGTAGAGGCCATCCCACTGCTGCTCTGCTGCAGTTTCCAGAGAAACTGCACACTCCAGTGACTAATTACTTAAAAATACAACATTCCTCAAGGGAGGAGAAGTTTTAAATAACCTGCAAAATAGGTAACACAAGCACATGGCTAATTTTTACATATGGGAGGAAGAAGGAGGGGGAAGGATGCAGGAGGATGGAAGAATTTAGCTCAAGAATCTGTGTTCTAGTCTTGTACTAAATAGTTCCAGCTTTGATCTAAATTTAGGCAATGAGCACTTCCTGTGGGAGACCATCTTCCAAAGCTGAAGATTTTGATACTAAATATTGTTAGTAATTTTATAATTGGGGTAAAGTGGTTATTTGTTTAAAGGCCTGTACTTCAGACAGTTAAACACTTACATTATTCTATATTCCCCACCATTTCCTTTCCTACTCCATGGTGGATTTCTGTTTATTCAGCTCCAGGTTTCACTGCATTTTAAATGGGTCTTAAAGTTCAGTTTACAACCAACAGGAGCAACAAAAGCCTTTCTGTCATTATCCAGCAGTCTTCCATCATAAGTGACAAGACTGGCTGCTCCATACCTTGGTGCTGAGGAAGCCCTTTCCACTTTATCACAACTCCTGCACTGCTTTGTGGTTTTCTGAACAAACCCAACTCCTGAACCTTCCTGTACCTCCAGTTCTCTCTCTCCTGGGAGACAAACTTTGTCTTCAAATTTTAAGAAAAGGCAATACATCCACAGCCCACACTTTGACCCCCTCAAATCCCCCCCAACCTCAGAAACATAAAAGCTAAAAATAAAAAATGAAATGAATAGACTATTCACTTTACGAAGTTCATAATTCATGAGACCTGATTTTCAACTGCTTGAGGTTGGCAGTGCTTGTAGACACTAAAGTCTCTTTCTTGAAAGTTGGTTTTATAGTTAGTCCCATGTTTACATTTAGGGTGAGACACAACTTGCCTATGTCAATGTGAATATCAGTAAAGAACAGCTTACCTCATCTGTTTTAGACACACATTAGGAAAAGATTAAAAAAAATAATAATCCTGGAGTATTTTTCTGTGTTTCGATCAGCAATAGAAGGAGTTTGTAGGATTACCTTGGACTAGACAACAAAGTTCTAGAGGGGACAAAACCAGCTCTCTGAGAATTGGTTTGTAAGATAAACTGTTTCTTGTGTACTCCACAGAGATCGTGAGGGGGGAAATTTTAATTCTTTTAGAAATTTAATTTTTGGGGAATAAACCATCTGAATGCCATTATTTTGATCTATGGATGAAGGGCATAAATTTTTTGGTGATTACCAAATTTTACATTCTTGTCGAGTACCTAATACTGGAGGATTGAAGATCTCTGCTTTTAATCTAGTACTGACTTCAATACACAGGATCTGAACTAGAAATTAAATCTACCAGACATTTTAAAAATACACCATTCTTGCCAGTTTAGCTATGAATTTCTTGATATCTCTGTTTTTCTAGCCTAATGAACCATAAATTCTCACAGAGAATCTAAACCCGACTTGAGGATAAATCAGTGCAAATTTTGGTGAGGAGAAATTAGTACAATTTGGCTCGGTTTCCCCTAAAGTGTGGAAGGATTGAAAAACCACAATTGCTCCTACATAGTGGCAATAGTTGTCAAATTTTGTTGAAACAAAAGCAGCAAAGTAACCTTAGGAGTTGCCTGGATAAATGAGATTTTTAACAATACTGCATCTACACTGGAGTGGCATGTTTGGCCTCTATGTTTTGTGGTTATAACCACTGTTGAAAGAACTGTCTACTAGTTACAGACTGCCAAAAGGACAAATAAAAAAAATAATAATCCAATCTTGTGACTTAGGGCTAAGAAAATGTCATATATCCCTCCTCAGCCTCACAATACAATATAGAAAATATAAAAAAGAATGTCTTTATACACATACAACAAAAAGGTATAATAGGTTAAAAAATAAACAAGCTCAAACCTAGTCTGCACATTAAAAAATATATAAAATTTTTTAAATTAAGGATATTGCTGTGAATGAAACACATGAACATTAGTATTATATATGATCTGATCATGGTTTACAAACTATGACTTCACACACACAGGGCTGCCTAGGGATTAATGACCAGCTGGAAAATTTGATAGTGTAGGACAAATCTAAGGATCATTAACTCCAGCTAGTTAGAACCTTCCCAGAAAATGCTTTATACTAAAATTGATATTGTAATTACCCATTTTATAAATAATATAAACAGTAATATTGAAGTAGCAGATTGTTTTCACTATGTCCCTTTTTCTTGCTAAGCTCTGAAAATTGGAGCACTCTGGGTGATGTGGACCTGATGCTTTTGGAAAGTGAATTCTGCATGAAAGCCAGTGACATACCACTTCTTAGCATAGGTCCCAACAATACACAATTTATTACTGTGTTGGGCAGCACAGCAACAAGTAATCTTGCACAGAAAGCAAAGAAATTCTGAATGCAGAATTCAATGCAGATAACCTTGCACAAGGAGACATGATCCCTGCACTGAACCATTAATCATCTGTAGAAACTTGAGGCTGAATAAAAAGAATTTTTAAGACAAGAAGAAAACCCCATCATATTCTCCAAATTGGCACAGAAGTCTATTTGCTTTGATTTTAATTTGCAGGTCAAGCATAGCACGAAGATCAGTAATGCAAGGTAGCTATCAGTCCTTTCAAACAACTCCTGTTCTTGAGCATGAACCTGTTTTCCATGGGAGGAGTGTAGCTGCTATGCTGGGCTAGGTCAAGGACCCATTTAGCAAGCACAACAGCAGGTCAACATCAGCCTGTGGGAAAAGCTGCCAATTAGTTGGCACTAACCAAGAGTCATGAGTATTTTCTCTTTGCCTGACTACCATCTGGGAAAGGCACCCTGCATTATATCCCTCTCCTCCCAGGCAGAGTCTGTGCTTTTACACACTGTGATCACCACAACCTAGTAACACCCACTGGGAAACTGAGTGGAGACTGGATTTCAAAAGGCAGGTAACAGCCTCCTGAAGTGCCAAGATGCTGCTCTTAGCAGAAGTCAGATGGCAGGAACGCAGGTCTGGAACAAGTCATTTACACATAATGCAAAAATCAGCTTACCTGTTCATTAGGCTCAAAGCTTATCTCTTCTTTTTCCGTCCTCATAGCTATTAACTTTGTGCTACCGGAAGGGTCTGTCTTACTGTCCAACCGCTCCAGTTTTGGGGGTATGTCTGGTAAACCAATATCTTTAGTATCATCTTTATCTAGCAAGTAGCGAAGTAGTGCATTATTATTCTTCTTAGGACTCGCTGGCTCCTGTTTAACAGTCACCTCTGAACCAGGAGCTGTGCTACTGGACTCCTGGTTCAGTTCTTTGCCTGTGGCCTCTGCTGTGAGCTTGGCCAAATCTACAGGAGAACTACTGTCCTGCAATAGTCTGTGCAAAATTTTATGCTTCTCCTTGAGTGAGGTTCCGTGTGTTGAACCAGACCCAGGCAACCCTCCCGCGGAGTCCTTGCTAATGTCTCCCATGGTACTGGACAAAGGTGAAGGCTCCATCTGATCTGATTTGGTGGTCAGCAATTGTAAGAGCTTTGTCTGGCTTTTTCCATCGTGCAGTTTATTCTGTCCATCAGGTCTCTCACCACTGACAACCGGTGGCATGTTGCTATCACTGTTGTCTTTCTGTTCTCCTGAATGGCAGCTGCTCTCCGCTTGTCCAGTTGTACCTTCTGATTGCTCCCCATATATTCCAAAGCAGTCTTTAGAGTCCAGGCTTCCCATCTTGCTTAGCTGGGGAGGATTCATATTCACAGGGGAATTTTGTAAATTTCCCATTTTTAGGTCAGGTGAAGCCAACGACGATCCTAGAGAAACGCCATGGCCCTCGCTGAGGGCCTGAAGTGCGTTCAGGGAACTGTTGGTGTAGTTATGGCTATTTCCTGTGCTGCTGCAGACTCCCACAGGTGAATGTAAGCTTCCTGCAGGGGAGAACTGACTGGGTGGGATGCGAGGACTTCCTGCCACTCCAGGGCTCACGCGATGCCTTGGGGAAAGCATAGAGTTTGGCTGCCCTGGGTTCATGCCAGGGCTGCTTTGTGAGGGGCTATTCATTTTTAGTGCATAGTTACTACCCTGAGGAGTGGATGCTTGTATGCTTGACACATGGTTCATTCCTCCTGAACCACCAAACCTGCCTGCTGGCATGCCCACTTGCTCCTTTGGGCCATTTATGGCAAAATTTATATTGCTACTGATGGTCATATCCTGACCTGGGTTCCCACTGCACATGGCCTGATGGGCAGGGCTGCTGGAACTAATTGGGTTCAATATCTTCCCCATTCCTTGTCCAGTCAAATCCTGATTCATTCCACAGACATTCTGCTCTCTATGTGGCAAGAGGAAGAAAAACAGCCTGTTAGCAACATGACAGTGGCCAACTTGCAATTACATCACAGAAAAAGAAGCAAAACCCCAAACCTCACTTCAAAATAACACAAAACCCCTACAATCAAAAACAAATCAACAATTTGACAAAAGTGATATGCAACTCTCAACATGGCTGAACATTAACAGCATGGTTTTTCAGTACCTCATTAGAAAACAATGAAAGAGAGGAAAACCAAAATTAAACCTCACTTAAATGACAGTCATTAGAAATGCTGATAGGTTACAGTTTCAGACTCCCTTTAATGTATCTCTCCTCTACAATGTGGCAAGAGCTAACTTCTAGAACTGAAAGAAATCTCATCTGAACCACATGACCCCACAAATACATGTTTTACAAGACAGCTGCAGACAGCTGTTTGCTGGAGTTTTGAATTTCTCTGAGTTAGCCCCACCACAAGGCGGGAATGGGCTATTTGCCCACCAAGTTCATAGCAAAAAGAAAGTTGAAAAAGTCACATTTTTACACTGCCAGAGTATTTCAATACTGCTCCAAAACAGCATGTGAGCCAAGGGAACTACTGGATACTGGCTCAGAATGAGAACAGCCTGTTAGCAATCCAGTCCTGCACAGGCATTTAGGAAAAGGGGAGAAGAAAAACAACAAACCACACACACAGGAGCTGGAACTCATATTTTAGAGATATAGGCCCTAAGACAGAAGAGACATAAGAGAGACACACACACACACAGAGAAAAAGCTCTTGTGAGAGCACCTGAAGGTCACTTTTCTTTTCCTCAGTAGATTTTAATTAGTTTATGGGAGGATGTAATACACTTCTTACTCTGTGTTAAAATTTAAATTAGGAAAATCAGACATATTCCCAAATGCTAAAACTACAAAAGAGACAGTCAAGTAGGTTAGGAAGGAAAAAAATGAGATTCTGACAAATAAAAAAATCAAATCAACTCGGGACTTCCAAAACCAAAACCAAATGGAACATTCCTAATATGCATTCTCCATGAGACAAAACCCATTCCTATTTGCACAGTATAAGTAAGGGCAGATAAATCTTCACTTTTGCTAAAGCATGAGAAGTGAAATAATTGAAGAACACAGAGTAGTGAATCTTCTTATTCTGTATTTGTTACTATAGGTATAAGGCAAAGGTGAAAAATGTTAACTATAAAAAAAGGGGTATTTTTAAAACTTTATGATAAATACAGTAGTACCAGCACTCTGCTAAAAAATGTGCAAGAAAATATATGAGTATCATTTAAAAATTATTAGTGTTTGATTTTTAAAATTTAAAATTTG
Source organism: Trochalopteron elliotii (assembly GCA_024734555.1). Taxonomy (NCBI): domain Eukaryota; kingdom Metazoa; phylum Chordata; class Aves; order Passeriformes; family Leiothrichidae; genus Trochalopteron; species Trochalopteron elliotii. Next base: position 3,658,596 of record JANPWX010000024.1, on the reverse strand, counting down.
GCACTTAATAAAATATTAAGTCTATTCAGCAACCCAGAGAAAACAAATTGCAGACAGCTTTTGGTCAGATCAATCTACAATTTCTATAAAATGGTTTCAGCTATAATTATGTTTAGCACTGTTTTCTTCCTCTCAAGAAAAATGCTACAGAGAATTCAAGGAAAATGCCATCGTAATTATAGTCAGCCAATAAAACCTGAAACAGAATCTGATATAAATACACCAGGATATGCAGTAACTTAATAAAAATTGTATGTTGAAGTTCTGATGTCAGTGATTACTCAACCCTGACTTTAGCACATTATTGGCTGCACTTTTTGAAAAACACCCCAAACTAACAGTAGGGACACTTCTTAGGATTGGACATATGTAAGCCACTAAGCCAAGCACCAGAAAAGACAAGACAAAAAGGGAATCCAAAGAATTAAGTAACATTTTGTCTAAAGTGCAGTCCAAGTAATCATAACATGTTCTTTTAAGAAGAGCCAGAACTAATAACAGAATGTGAACTACAAGAATTCTAAGTTTTCTAGATTTATTTACAGTTGGAAAATTTCTTGTATCTACTATGTGAAATAAAGGAAATTGAAATACTGAAATTAAGAACATGGCATTGAAAATCCAGCATGTCATTTTAAAATTCTGAAATAATCTTACAGTCTTTTCCTGCTGCAAGCACTGATTTCAAAATCTTACTTTGTCTCCATGATATCAGTTCTGGGTCAACTGAAATCAATCAGCCTTAAGCAATCTATTTGCTTTGGCAACCTTGTACTTTGCATGTCTCTTAGCAGAGTGCGGACATAAGGAAGTGGCCAGGATTACCTGTGAAGCATATGCAAGGAGATTACAAGCTGAGGTTCACTGGTCGTCTGAGAACGGATGAGCTTGCTCTTGGTTTGGGCAGAAACGATGGTGCCGTCCGACAGGGAAAAGCGATAAACAGGACTGAAGGCCAGCCCCTGCCTCAGCACTGCAGGCAAGCAGAACAATACAGTTCAACTCATGAGAAGCTGCAGCACAGGTAGCTCAGCTGCTCAACATCTGATGTTTGGCATCAACACCGCAGATGCGGTGCTAATTAAGCAAAACAAAAAGAACATTTTGAAAATAAATAGATGCGATGCATACAAAATTAAGGATCCCACACATTGTAGGGTGATCAAGTGAAAATCTGTAAGGAGTGACAGCAATAACAGGAAGACACTATGAAACAGAATGTATTTCAGGAGCAGATAGGAAGTTCTTGATGTCCATTTCACTTTCCATCAAATATGTGTCTAATTCCTTTTGTTCACTTTTTCATTGTACCATCTACATCATGATGATTTAATGTAAATGTCCTTAGTTTTTAAATCATCTGTTTCCATTAGCCTGTATATTCTCCTTACTGCCTGCCTAAATTGTCTTGCAACACTTACTCTCACTACTTCTTTTATTTTAAAAATGCATAAACTCTTACATGAGAACAATTAGAAATGGGAACTGGAAAGAGAAATTATTACTTCTAAAAGAGCAAATACAAAATATATATAGGTAAAAAAAAATTACAAATACAATTGCCTAAACCAAAACTGGGGCTCTGCTACCCTTCCTCAGTGTTGACTGCATTTCAGGCATGGGGTTTACTTCACTGTACATATTCTGCAGTCCTTCAAGTTTTTAAAGTAAATCTGAACTTCAACAAAATCAGTTCTCTAACTTCCATGGACCCCTGTGACACTTTTTTAATGAAAAATTAAAACATGTTACGGAAAAGCAAATCTCCCAGACATTTTTTATACTGCTCACTCTCTGCCATCAATGAAACAAGTGTGGTCACTTACAATTTCTAGTCCAAAAGCAATTGCATTAGGATTGCAGATATGAGAGAAGTAAAATACTTCAAAAATTTTCATATAATCATTTAGGTAAAAATAGGAACAAAGCATTACAAGGACATTTAATTTCCTATTTTTTTTTACATATATATTTTCTGTGGGGTTCTTTCTCTCTCTCTTTTTTTTTTTTAATTAATAGTATCATGTGATCTTCATTTCATTGCTTGTCTTTTAATACTTCCTGTTGTAATGAAATGACATGGTTTTCCAAGTGTGGCCTTCATTTATCTGGTCTACAGAGCTACCACATTTTCAGCCTTGCAAGACTGGTTAGGACTGCTTTCCTTCCCTGTCCCCCACTGTTAATATATTGTTCTTCAAGGTTTCAAAGTATTATCTAGGCAGTGAAAAAACAGGAAGCACAATTTAAACAACCAGAAGGGGTTTTTCAGAGTAAAAATGTAACGAAAAACAAAAACCTACAACAGTGAAACAATACAAAACAAAATTTCACTGTTAGGTATGTCATTGTTTCAGTTTAACCTCTGGGCACCAGAAGGTCCAAAGCTCTTAACTTTAGCATATACCACATCAGGAAATTCCAGTACTCAGTGCCAACAGGATACAAGTGAAATCTCTACTTAAATCATTTTCCAAACTAATTCTTTAAGCAAACAAGAATGTTTCCATATTCCTCTTGAGGAAATGCTATTTTTCTGACTGTGGCCAATAAAAACTTACCATATATTCTGCACTTTATACTGAAAGATAATTTTAAAGCTTGTTTTTTACTGTTTATCAAGCTAATGCTGCATTTTTTCACACTGTAACAATGGATTACATGTAGGAGATCATTACTTTCTTTGCTTCCATTCTCAAACCACAATGACTTGAAAACTGCAAGCACAAAGATGCTACAACATGACTTGTTTATCTTCTGAATACTGCAGGGCAGGGGAGTGAAATATTTCAGCCATTATTCCTCTACAGTGCTGCATCATTTGTAGGAAAGTAATTGCAGAGGTTTTTCCTCCTCTTATCAATCACTCTTTTCACTTTGACAAGAAGAGAAGAGCCCTCTCATTTAGACTAATTCTACATTTTACATGACAATCCTAAGCCACAACTGCAACATGATATAGTGTAAACTCCAAAACACATATATTTTCACCATTTCACAGAGAGTTTAAGAGAGGACTCATCCAAACCTCAGGACTCAGTGTATTAGCTGCTAATTTGGTTAGGAATAACTTGAAGAAGACTGAAATAGCAAGTGCTGGGATGCCATAACACATACCCCTAAACCATCTCTGGCACAGATGGGTCCTCACCTGCAACTGCTCTCTAAACGGTGTAACTTTAATTGCATACTGCCTTCTTCAGTTCTGTCTGAAATCACAGCACAAGGCTGTGAACTTTGAGCACTTCTATTGTATATATCCCAAAATCTGTTATCTAAAACAACAGCATTTCTGTGACCCCACATTTCTAAAACACCACCTGATGATTTCAGGAAAGCAGAACATATTAAAGAATATTTAACTAATGCCTCATGACTAAAGCTCTTTTTTTGTGTATTTGGTGGAATATTCCAGTTATTTAGCATCCAAGATGACATGTTGCTTAATGACCATGGCAACTATTTGTTACAAGCCAGCTGTAAACCCTGTTTTTAAACATGAACCCAATGAATGATGCTTCTGTACTGGAAATGTTCCAACTATTCCCAATTGGTTTTGAAATTACTTTCCCATGGACTAGATAGGGTTATTTGCTTTTATTAATTTGGGTCTGTCTTATGTGAATTAGAAGTATAAGGGTTTTATGAACAGTCACCACCCAGTCACTAACACAGAAACCTCATGGGGATCATTCCAAAGTGCAGTACTTTCCTACTTCTTACCTGCCATAATCTTGACTGAGTAGATGTGCTTGTGGTATATCCTATAACACTTATTAGCTAGATACAGTGCAACAATGCAGGTTTTCAAATAGTATGAGAGATGCAACTTTGGGAATTTACACTCACTGTTTCTCACAGGAAATGTGACAGTAAAAGTCAATTTTTTTAGAGAAAGGGAATACAGACAATGAACTGCAATGTGTGAGTTGAGGTTTTGAACAATAATGGTCAGTGAGCATTTTGGTGAACAACATGCAAAGGTCTTTCTTTCCAAAATAGTTTTGACATTTTGAAGATGTAAAACACACTTCAGGATGGCACTGTGTAACAAGAAGGCTAAAACAACCAGTGAGAAAAAAAAAAGACCTCCCTAGAGAACCATCAATGTGTTAAGTAGAAGAGCTTGAGAAAGGGACTGTCAGTAGATGGTGATTGTTCCATGAACGCACAACAAAGAGAGCACAACCAAGAGATACAAATGGCAAACAGGTTAAATATATAAAGTGCTAAAAGTATAAAACCTAACCTTCCTGGTGATGCCTCTTGGCAAAAGATATCTCCCCCTCATGCTGCGAATGGAACCTCTGAATGCATCTTCTCACCAAATCCTCCCAGCCAGGTTTCATAGCTGCTCGCATGGTACTGGTGTCCAGTGAAGTTATTTTGCCTGATATTAGATACATTAGAAAATATTTGTTATAGAGATTTCCCCATTAAGGAAAAGGAAATAAAATTAAAAACTTCTATTGCACAATACCTTGAAGATCCTGGCGAGTAGTAAAGCTCTCTGATGAAGGAAGAAGTGGTCTTTCCTTCATTGGAGCTCTTCTTGCAACACAAATCAAGCAAGACTGCAAATCTTAGAGAAAAATGTTACTTCATTTAATTTTTATGGAAAGGGAAGACTTTTGCTTCCACAAAGACTTCAAGAATACCTTTAAAAAGTTCTTTAAATCTATTTGAACCAAAAAAAAAATAGATTTTTGTACCAATAAACGCATAGACAAAACTCAGTGGGTTTGTATCTTCATTACTTCCTAAAACATTAAAAAAACCAGGAAAGGTGGGTTTGTCTTTTCAGAAGAAAAATTAACAAGGACTCCACCACAATCCGTAAGTATTGGCACATGTTTATGAGTCTACTTGTAGTAGCTCAACCACTCAGGAGGTAAGTAATAAAAAAGAATACACTGCATGCACAAAGAGGACATTTCTTCAACACTCACCATTTTGTACCTTCTAAGCCAAATTTCTTAAACTTGCCCCAAATGTTTGCTGTTCCTGAGAACTCACCTTCACAATAACCATTTTTACTTACCTGAATACTTACAAAACAAACTAAGGAAATTTACCTGCTGAAGTAGTAAATGGTAAAGGAAATGGTGAACCACGATTGTCTTCAAATTCTAAGAACTCAAAGAATTGCCCTTTGAAACTTTCTTCCTAGTCAGCTACATTTTTCTTACAATTGCAGCAATATAAAACTAGGGTATCTCTCTTCGAGGTAAACAGAATTTCTCTCAGTTCTCTCAGTTGGTTTAACAAATAGGTGCATGCAAGTGTATACTTTCATAGCCAAGATAGAAGTACATTTCTACAGTTATATTAAAACCAAACAAAATCCTAAGAATTTTTCCAATTTTCAGCACTTTGAGGTCACTTTATCAACTGCTCTGAAAGTGCATTAACACAAACTGGAAATGGTAATTACCTTCACCGTCCTCCTTGAAAGAATTTGGTTGAGAAACAGCAAAGCACTGCATAGTTTCATATTTCTGATGTGCTTCCTGGTTATCATGGCCTTCTTCAGAATCAGCAAGAGGTTTAACCAGCATCCGACAATTAAAGGTATGGCTATTACGCCGAGGAGTGTCACCAGACCAAGATCCCCCATTCACTGAGCAAAAGCAAAATCAGATAGTGAGACAAATCTGGTACCAGCCATCTCTGTTGCTTATCCACAGGAAATTAATCAAGATGCTTTACAAACTGGCTGGGAAACAAGCTCATTTAACACAGCATCAATTTAATTCTAATATTAAAGCCCAAACCAGCACATAACTAGGTAATTTATAAAATTAACAGATTTTAAGAGCACTGCTAATTTGTTCAGCTATTACGTTTTTTCAAGTGGCTTAAAATGGCGTAGTACAAAACCAGAATAAAAGTCTAAATATTGGTGCATGTAAAAGTTATACAGCACAGCAAAAGCCTACTGGGCATATTAAGTTGATTTATGAGACTAAAAAAAATTAAGGCAGTATGTAGGATCTTTCCAGTAAACTTAAAAGGTACTACTAAAAGACATGGCTGCATTGTATAAAAATCTCTGTCCAGATTAGAAAGGGAAAGAAATGAAACTAATATGCACTTATAAAAACAGGAAGCAATACAATAGGGAATATACTGAAACACACAGTCACAGCTACAATGGGAAAGACTGAAGGGTTGAAATGACCTGGGTGGAGCTATAGGATAAAACTAAAGCCTAACACAGTGCTTAAGACAAGTAAAAAAAGAAACAAAATCCTGAGATGCACAAATATAGGTACTGGACATCAGTCAGAGCGAATTAATGTTACACAACATTAGGAAATGGCAGGGTCATATTTAAAATACTCTTCATTTGCCCTCTTCAGTCATAAAATGCAATAAATGCAGTAATATATTGACTTTAGCCATTTACATTTTTTGCTTCTTCAGAGTATATAAGTACAGTAATAAAATGCTAAAGTGAATTGAGTAATACTTTTTAAACTGCTGTGAGCAAATGAGGAACCGAGTATTGACTTTCTCTTTCTTTTCATCTCCTCCACAACTCAATGACATTAAAACTAATATTAATATGAATCCAAAAATGGCTGCAAAAACAGTTTTTGAAAGTTAAGAGTAAATACTGCTGAGAATAAAAACATTGAAATAAAAATTTTAGCATAAGGAGTTCCTGATATTTCTTGTATATTCCTCCTTTCCTGGGCCATTCTTGGAACAAGCAGCCTAGACAGAGAACTAACAGAGAGTTCACATCACTAATGCTGTCTTTAATGATTCACTCTGGAGATTCATTAAAAAATATCAGCTAACATGAGTTACTAAGAGCAATTTTAACAAAGAAGAATTTGAAAAGAATGGAGGATGCTTTTGAGAATAATATTAATCATTCATAGTCTATATATACATTAAAAATAAATAATGTATATGATGAAACTGTAAGTAGTGTCAGGACATTAACTGAAGTTATTGAAAAGCTGACTTACAAAACCAAACTTAAATAAGTAATGGTATGATATGAAGAAAAGTTATATACCTAAAGATTTTGGCAGCAGGATTTTGACAAATTCATTGTGGTCCCCTACATGCAGGATGCTGTATATGCTTGTGTTCATCAGCTCTTCTTGGTTGTACCTCAGGTACTGTGTCACATTCTCAGAAACAAACACAACATTACCTTCTGGGTTCACTACAAAGAAGAACCCATCTAGGGCCTAAAGGGGGAAAAAACAGAAAACCAGGGAGAGAAAGAAAGAGAGAGAGAATAGCAAACAATCAGATTAACAAAGTACACAGAAAATAAATACTTCATTGAGAAGACATAACTGTATCTTTCCTCATCCATCCTAGTTCTTATATTATTGTCTGTAAGAGCAAAGGACACATTTCAGATTGAGCACCTAATCTTACTTGTATGACACTAGTGTAAAAGCACAGAAAGGTACATCCCTTGCAAAATGATGAAACCCACACATGGAAACAAACCAAATCCCCCCACCCAAAGAAACAAAATGGGAGAGGTTGCCATCTATCTATCTGCCTGTATATGAAGTAAGAAACTTGGACCAGAAGATGGTTCTGCTAAATCCACAGCCTGTTCACTCCTCTATGCAACACAGGAAGATTGATCCCAGGCAAATATCACAGGACATCCTGGCACAAGGCAAGGAAAACACTGGCAGAAAGAAAAACTCTCTCCCCATCCCCAGCAATGCATCTGCATAGAGACGAGGCCCCATGGAGCTGGGAATGTGAGGCATTACAAGCAGAGAAAAGGAGCTGAGAGCAGGCAGTGAGCAGTGAAGATGTGGGAGCTTTAGCCTCTGCTCCAAGGACTGCTTTTATTTTAAAAAAAATTTGACACCAGTTTAATTCAGTCCACACATCACCCAGGGAACACGAATCAGATTTTCACCTCTTCAACTCAGCTTCATGGTTTTCCAAAGGACTTAAAATTTCTGTGAGGAAGTGTCTGCATTAGTATTTTCTGCTGATTGGTTTCCCTTCTTATCTCTTGTGACAGTGATGACCTAGCTGCAGCATTCTCTCCAGGATATCTGCCCTATGTTATCTGAAGCCTAAGCCAAATACCACATCACTTCTATCCAATGAGGATGAAGTAAAAATTTGAGTATTGGTAAGAGATTCTCATGCAAACTTTATTTTTCTTAGGATGCAAGCATGATTGCAGATGGCAGAAATATATCATCCCTCTAATTTTATGTCATATAAGCAGATAAAGGGGGGATACAGTTAAACTTAAAAGCATCAAAGCTTTTGGTCTAAGCATTCAATTAACAATCTACACAGACTTCTCTGGCTTTGTCTGATTTATTTACCTCTCTAAGGATTGGCAGGAAATCACTAGAAGAGTTGTTAGTTATTGTATCTCCAGGGACAGAAATAAATTAGAAAAAGAGGCCACCCACAATTCATTGTGGGTCAAACCCAAGTGGATCTATACTAAATGTGAACACAGCTCACTGCAAAACAGTCTGAACAAGGAGGAGCTGCCACAGCAAGCACAAGACATTTTTGATTTGACCCAACTTGTATACTGTACAACTTGTATGTTGGTTGTAGCAGGCAGTTCTCAAGTCCACTGATAACAGGAAGATGTTTAAAATGTTGCACATAACTGAGCAGTAAATCCAGGCAATAAAAGAGAAGACCAAGGATGGATTTTACTTCTGCCTTCAGCCACCTAGCAGGAGGCTAAAGAGAAGGCAGAACCAGGCTCTAGGCTAGAGGTTCACAAGGGAAGGATGAGATGCAGCAGTCACAGGCTGCAAATCAGGAAACTTCATAGAGATACAAGAAAAAAAAAAATTCCACCATGAATGTGGTCAGATATGGGAATAGGCTGCAAAAACCCCTTCCACAGAGATATTCAAACCTTGGCTGGACTCAGATCTGGGGCACCTGCTCAACTCGGGCCAGCTTGCAGTGGGAGATGGGAATACACAAGCTCCAGAGGTTCTTCCCAAACTAAGTTAGATAAGTAAGATAATGATTCTGCTGCAGGGGAGGGTCAGTGAAGGCACAATGCAAGCAGAGCAGCTGAGCCAATGGCTCACAAATGCTTTCTTAGTCCTATTTTAAAATTACAACATATTAAAACCCACATATAAATGTATATGTGTATACTTTCCCTGACTCCCTCTAAATTAATATAAACCAGGCCTTTATTTCCTCCTGTTGTCAAAAATTCTAATTCTGACATAATTTTTTATCACTGCCTTCTTTTTGTATCTGATAATTCTTGGTTCCTCCTGTTGATTTACTTTCTTTGTAAGCTCCGTCCTTCATGTGTACTTTCTTAACATTCATTACATCTTCCTGCTGAGTAGTATTTATTTTAACCAACAAAGATTTACAAATTAATTAATAAATTGAGGCTCTAGTATAATTTTCAGCATAATAATTTCAAGTATAATAATCAGCATCTCTGCTATGGATTAGTGTCTTAGGCTGCATTTCACCACCACTTCAAGCCAGTGTAAGCATGGCCTGCTTGATTTAGTACTTCCTACATCACAACAGCAAACTGTACTGTGTGAGGCTATGAAGAGCTGGACCAGAGAGCTGAGCTGGCTGAGAACTAATTAAAGAAAAAAAAGATGCTAGCCACATTAGTCCCCAGCTGGCCAACCATAGAAGCCATGGTATTTAGAGCTGGCAGAAGGGTGTGGGTTTGGCTGAACTATCCTGCTTGGCAGCTGCCCACACATTAATTCACAGGGGCTGCAAAAGCAAAGCTATCACAGATGTTTATTTGAGTCCTATGGAGAAAATTTTCAAAGGTGGAGATGGCAAGCAAGAGATTATGAGAGTTACTGGCATCCCACAATCATCTTCAGTTTTCCCAACTGTTTCCTAGAGTGGCAACTTCTTTGGCAAAGAAGAGCTCTCTGTGCTGCTCCCTCACAGCTGTTTCTTGAGTTGATCACAGACGTGGCCATCTGGGCTTAGAGTAACAAAGGGCCTTATATTTCAGTCTCTCATTTCTTTTTATTCTTTTAAGAAAATAATCTTGCAGGTAAGCAGTAGCAGGCTTTTGAGGAAGTTAGTGCACCAAGACACTTGAATATTTTAGAAGCCTCCACTTTTGCAATGATTTCTTACTTCTGTTCCCAGATGTGAGCCACCAGAATCAAAAACTTTTCTTCACAGCTATTGGGAAAATGGGTGAACAAATAATGGACAATATGATGGAAGAGAAATCAAGAAAACAGATATTTTAGATTATATACTGGAACAGAAAATACATTTATGTTCTTCGAGATGTTGTCATCTCTCTCTTGACTATTTTTCCATACTTTCCTCCTATCTACTTTATGCTTTAACCAAGAAATATGTTAACATAATCTTCAGAGCCAGCTGATGAATTTTACTCACTTTCTTCAGCTGGAAACAGTCATTGTTTTGAGGATTCTTCAGTTTTATTCTTTAATAAAAACATACAATTACATTTCTAAACCAAATCAACTAATAAACTGTTCATCAGCATTGCCATTTTTATTATTATTTGGCAATGAGAAAGGGTAGGGTTTTTTTAAGAGGTTGTATAAAAGAGTTCTGTAAGGATGAAATAACTGAATTGCATTTCCTTAAGGTGATAAAGACACAACGAAAGTATCTGTAGTCTTTCCACAGCAAATATAGAACAACTTTCAGTTCTTTTTAAGTTTCTTGGTGCAAAAGGACCATGGTTCATTAATTAAGTTCCACAATGTTTCATTGTTAATATGCAAAGGAAAACTAAACTAAATTAAATGGAACAACAGAATAAATGGATGATTTTACATGTCATGTTTGCTGTAATAGCCAATCACATAAGATAAGCCAGGAAAAATATAATCTTATTCTTATTTTCCCTGTGATTAAAATAGGTCCTTACAATTAAATTAATAGAAAATTAAAGATAAAGTTTATCATAGCAGTATAAGAGATGAATGCATAACCTTGTTTGATAGCAAAAACAACATTCAATTCAGTGAGTATGTATAATATATATTAAACTAAATAAATTAATTTGTTACCCCCACTTTTCAAAGAACAATGCATCCAATCTGTCTAATCTTATGTTTTGCAGGGTGAATTTGGAGCCTTTATTTTGTACACAGTATAGAAAAACTATGTCTTCATTTGACCAATTATGAAAAATAAAGCAAATACTTAAAACTGTTATTATACATGCATTCAGAATAATCATGCTTCTGCCAAAGCTGGTTCCTTTAGCTTAATTCAGAGTTTGTGTTTTATGTTACCTAAAGCCACATTTATTCTTCCTTACAGATGAAGTCCACAGCCAGAATGGGATGGGAATAAACAGTTTGCAAGTGAGTTTAAGCAGGTAAAGCAGTAGTGCCGAAGGACAGCAGCACATGACATAAGGATCCCTGGTAACACACCTATCCAACATTACTGCTAACACACATGTGGAAACTAGGCTTGAATCATACAGCCTTGTGGCGTATCAAAATAACAGCTAAAGTCAGACAGAAATCTTAACTGAACAAAGTGAAATACAGATCTTGAAAATCTCTCCTAGATTACTTTCATATTTTAGAGGGGAGAGTCCTGCTTCAAGCACTGAAGTAATGAAATATTAAAGCAGTATAGCAATGACATGCAATTTTAGAGGAATATTATTCACTTGTATACTACAGTACCTGTAAGTCAATATTTAAGTGCAACAGGTCTTCCACAGCTGTTGTGGTTCAGAGCAAATAAAACATGCACAAGCAGATACCCATGACTTGCTATCAGCTGAAGCCCCTCAAGCTGTCTGTGTTACAAAGGAGCAGAACTCTCTGCGCCTCTTCCTACTTCAAGTTCAGTAGAGTTTCATCACTGAATGCAAGAGAAATAAATATGTTGCCTGCTCTTTAATGACATAATCCCAAGTAGCCAGGATGGCTTGTCTCTCTTGACCATTCCTTTACAGCGACCCCTGACTACACCTTTTCATTTCATTCATCCTATGGGGAGCAGAACTGCCCTAAATACAGGGGTTTTGTGCTCTTTACCTCAAGCATCATTGGTCCAAGAGCATCCTTGTCGATGACACTCTGACCTGTAGATGATACGTCTGCTTTTTGCACTTCATCTTCATTAGCTGCTGCTGCCTTTTCTGTAAGAGAGAAAATGATGTGTTAAATGACAGCAGGCTGATCTGATCTCACTGATACACCAAGAGCCCACAGAGCATTGAGAAGAGCTGTGAAACGCTTACAGTGCAACCGTTCTGAAAATGAGATTAGACAGTCTCCCATAATGATTCAACGGAAGCACAACTAGCCTATTTGCTTCTCAGCTTTCAGGTCTTATGACACAAATGAAATAATTTCTCATGTTTCTCTGGTAGACATTTTACCAAACTACAAAGCCTAACATTGGGCAAAGACAAGGGCTCTTTATGAAGGTGCAGTGAGCAAAAACCAGGATCAAGGTGCAGTAGAAGACTGATCTAAAAGAGCATGCAAAGCTTACAGCTGCAGAACTTTTCCATGACCGCTATATTTAGAAGGAAAAACATTAAGTCCACAATCTACGGTTTCAGTACTGAGAAACAGCGGCCTCAGTTCTGTTCCCATGTCTCCACCCACATTCTCACTATCACGTAATTTTCATACCACCTTATTTACCAATATGTTATTAGAACGACATAAAATGTCAAGTGCTGCATTTGAAAATTATGGGCAAGAAAACAATGATTTCAGGCTCCTGGAAAATAATGCCATACATTAAAATGTGTTGTATACAGCATCATAGGTTATACTCAACTCCAAATGAAAGGGATATTCAGAGAACTTTCAAACCTAGTGGGGTTATAATTCCAATTTATCAAGTAATGAACTGTATTAATTTTTCTATTTCAAGAACGATTTTCTGTTTAAGGATGAATTAATAAAAGTAATAAAACTACTACGCAAAATACATATTCTGATGCACATTTTACATTGTAAATTAATGAAACAAGTTATTTTTTGTTGTTAGTTCTATACTCCAAACATCATTTTACTATTTTTCAAGCAGTAGTTACGGAAAAGCTAGGGCCATCCTTCAGTCTGGAATATTAAGAATAATTAGAAATTTCTTATTTTTTAGTATGATGCAATAGATTATTTTACTAAACATGAATGCACACTGAAATTATAACACGATTTTTTGTGTTCAACAATAAACTAGAAGAACATTCATTGTAAGAATTACTGAAAGTACCATGTGCAGATGGAACAAAGGGCCTTTGGAAAAGCACCATTAGTGAAAATTAAAACATCAGTCATGCAAATTGAAATGTATCCAAGTGTACAGTATTTTCCACTATCGGTAGATCTGCAATAATGCAGGTAAAGTTCTTCTGAACTTTCCTTGGCATAGGTTTTAAGGTCAGTGTGAATATGTGCTGCTCAGACACAGAGAAAAGGAACTGCTTTTGTGAAGCCCTAGGTGTTCTCCTGTCAGCGATCACCCACAGGCAATAAGGCTTTGGTCACTTGGGCTGTCTCATCCTAGATTTCTATGGTTTCTTGCTTTCATGAAGACTCACAAAAATTTTAGCTGTCTTCTTAGGTATTATACACTATATAACACTGTTGTGAATAATGATTTAGCAAATTGCTCTGAAGATGGAGTTGCAGCTAACGGACTAATTTTAAATTGCTCTGATTAGCATAATATGATAGAAACAAATTCACTAGAAATAACTATTAACATTTCCTCTGCTGCTTGAACTCACGAGGACATAAAATTAGTATTTCTGGTTTAGATTAGGGGTGGGATTTTTTTTCCTCACCTTTCTTGTTTTGGCAAAAAGCAGAAATTAGGTGTAACAGAAAAACAATTGAACAATCCTTCCCATGCTACAACACAGCAGAGTTGGCACCATATGATGATACGAAACTGAAAACATGTTCTAAAAATTCTAAAAGAAGTCTAAAAATAGAGTTGAGCTTTTAATAAAGCCAGAGATGATATCTGTTTCCCATCTGTTCCTGCTAGCATAAAGTGATCTCTATTTTCACATTGCAAAATATTAGAATGGACAGGGATACCAGCTTCTTGCTCTCACTTGACCACTGCTTCAGCCATTGATACCATCTTGATTATGGGAGAACACGGGATTATTCTCCATGAGCCAGAAATGGAGGGGCTGCAGATATGATCCAACAATGGTGTGCATTCACATTAATTACAGTTTCCTCATGTCACTGGTTTACAGACTACTTTTACTGATTATTTTTTACATAATATGAAATATTTGCTGCTGGTTTTTTCCCTCTTACAACCATGGAGCTTATCCAAACCACCCATAACATTGATAAAAGCAATTGTTTTCTGTCATGCACACTGATGAAGTTTTATGCAAAGGAAAAAGAGGACATTTTAAATGATTATAATAGCAATCAACACAGAAGCTGCAATACCAGGTCAGATCAAGGATCTTTCAGACCTCACATCCAGTTCCTGAGAGCTGCTGCTTTCCTCTCCACTTCCTGTTTTCTCCATTTTGTTTAATCCCTAACTGTTCCTGCTTCATCACCAGCTGTCCCTCACAACCATTTGACTTCTTCACTTTCTTTTCCCTTTTACACTCTCTTCCTCAGAGGGCCCAACATCTTTGTGGAATCAATAAACTCAGTGCTTTCTCAAAGAAAAAGTGTAATGAACGGAGAAAATATGAAAATGCTATTTATACTCAAATGCTATCCACCTGCTTTTCCGAGACGGTGACAACATACACTACACTACTCATGAACTTTGGCTAGGCACTCTGAAAAGCAATATAAATCACAAGTGCTCCAAAATTATGGACTTCCTAGCTGGATCTGTAACGTAATTGGGTAAGAATTCAAGTAGCTGGAGAGCTTAGAAGAGGCTATACATCCAGGCCACAAGACACACTTAAATTTAAGTGGCATTGTATAGGAAACCTAGGCCTCAGACGGCCTCTGAGTAGGACCAGCTGTAATTTATGTCATTGTTATAAACAAGCAGCTACTAATAATGTTCAGCTCTGCAATAAATTATCCATTTTCGACTGAATTACAAAGCCCCTCGTTTAGACTTTATCAGCACATACAAGAGGAGTAAGTGTGAATCCTGTCAGCAGTGTCTTCCTGACAGTCAGTCATGGGGAATGTCTCGAAATGCAAATCTTCCCCTCAGCAATACGGCACATGGGGCTAATTGACAACAAAAATTTGTTGCAGGAAGACTGGAAGAAAATGATTGATACACAAATTTCTAATGCCAATGAAATAACGCATTATCACAAGTCAGCATTCTTCATTTTTCTTAACAGTTCCAGCTTCCGGTGTTAAGTAACGGCGCAAAAATGTAAAGTTTACTTTCCCTTTTTTACTTCTATCTTTTTTAAGTTCATGGGAGCCCAACAAAGAAATCAAAAGCACAGAGAGTTTACAATTTCTACACTAGATTAATGATCTCTGAATGTCAAAGCTTAGGAAAATAGCTGTAAAGGCCCAACCTTGCAAAGCCTCTCAGAACCCTGTTTTTCCAGCCCCACGAAAAATGTTGGTGTTACCCTCTGACTAACCACAGTCACTAGATTTTGCCACTGCAGCCACATGGAGAGTGGAAGCTGGTTCCCTGACCTCCCACCTTCCAATGATGTCTCCAGCTAGAACAGTGATGCCCCTGTTAAATGTCAGTCGAGTGCTACCAGGTATCCTACAGGCACAGTGCCCAAAGGGCAGCGGAGAAAGAGTGTGGACAGAGAAATACAACCTTTTGCTGCCAGAGAAAGTGAGCAGGGTGGGAAGGGGCTTCCCATGGCTTCATCTTCATACAGGGAATTCTGCACTGGAGAGGGAGCACTGAACTAAAAACCGGTCCCATCCTTATGAATATGGCTACCAGGAATCAAGCATATTTTATCTGAATTACAGTAGTATAAACTTCACGCACATGAAATAATTATTAGCTCTGCTCAATTACGAGTTTAGCCTAGAGAGAGAAAAAAATTTAAATAAAATACAAGTACCCCTGAGAGACATACTACAAAGAATATATATATCCAATTATGTAGTATTTTAGTGATGTGTGTAATTTAGACTTTAAACTGTGGGTATGTTTACAATTGCATAAGCAGTATTATGCTAAAATACATATTAATATTTTCAATTGGGGATCTTCCTAGTGATCATAAACTGTATTTACTTTTCCATATATAATATACAGAATAAAGAAGGAAAAAAAAGCCCTCAAAAATATTTCCTGACAAATTTATGAGTGGGAAGCCTCAAGCTTTATTCAAAGCTCATTCCAGATTCTGAAAGCAAACCTTTGTAAAATCACATTAGTTTAACAGAAATTCGTAAGTCAGAGAAATAGAAGCCAAAAGCAATAGTTGGAAGTCTCCTGCTACATTTTAACTTAGCAAGCCTTCTTGGTTTTCCATCCTCCCAACTCAAGCTATGTCAGTTCTCTCTGCATTTCTGACAGCAGACTCTGAAGTGTTACTGACAGGCATCACCTTCTCTTGGTTGTGTTTCAAACCCTATTTTCCTACAGGTGGGCAAGCAGGACCAGCTGAACCACTCAAAAAGCTCTGTCTGTATTCAAGCTCTGCTCCAGCTTCCTTAAGGAAACCTGCAACAGAAATATTTTCCCCTTCGTGCTCTCAGCAAAACCAAAATGCATTTTTGAATTAAAAGAGCAAAACTTAGTCTCTGCAGGAATTTCAAAAAGATGAAGCATAATTTGAAAGAGAAAAATTGCACCAACACAGATTTAGCTTATTCTTGCCTGGACAAACATTTACGGTTCTTCACAGAACAAGAAGAGCAAAAAAGAGATGCTGGTGAAATACTGGACAAGGAAGAACGTGTGTTCTAAAAACCACCAAAGAAAAAGGTCAAGCAAAAGAACCCAAAAAAACCCCTGTAACAGGTAAATTCAAGTTTATTATCCAATACTGCTAAAAACAGGTTTCCCAGATGCCCTATTTATAATTCCTGCTCTTTGTAATTTTCTGGAATTGCTATTGAAATTCCACACTTACCTCAAATTGCATATGCTTTTTTGTACAATAGGTAAAAAAATATAAACAAAGAGATTTGTAATAAATTACACTAGAAAGCTCAACTCTGCACTCTTCAAAAAAAAAAATGATACAAATCAAGATCCTTACAACAGTAACAGGAACATCACTTGAAAACGAATGTAAAAGCTATACAAAGTTTAAACATGCAATTTAATTTTACACTGAAGCTATCTTGAGAACAACTTATCTTCTCCATTTTTTGTGCATATTAGCCAACTACTTTTGTCTTGCCTAATTCATATAACTAAGTTTGCCCTGCATGATCCTTCTGAATTGCTGCGCAGAAATAACATCCAAACAATCAAGAAAACTGCAGAAGTATCTAAATGTCCAAAGATAAGGGTAAATACAGTACTAAAAACTAATGCTAACATATAATAGAAAGTATACTTCGCAAAGGCTGTATTTTAGCTGACCTTACAGTTTTGAGTATTAGATTAAGTAACATTTCAAATAGTAGATGTAATAACATCTGTGTATAACTATTGCTAAGTAATTGTATTGACTGTGGTAATGGGCAGGAGGTTTTTAACATGAATAGGGCTATACAGAAAGTGTCTTCAAATGTATCAACTTGAACAAAACACAGAAGAGAAAAAACCCAAAAAACTGTATTTGGTAACGTGAGTAGTTTTGGATCACTACACATGTTGAAGTAAAGCAGTGAGGAACGTGCAAGTTATTTTGATGCTTGGTTAACCACAGGGAAAGCAGCTCTGCCTTGTAGCTGTGTAATTCAAAGCGCTAGGATCCATGGCTCACTTGAAACTTGATATCCCCATGCACGTCCTTACCCAGTTCCCATTGCCTCAATGCAAGTTGTTTTTATTCCCTGAAAGCAAGCAATTTTTGAAAACACCAGCGCCTAAGAAACAGCAACTATTTCAGCAATCAATTTTAAGACCAGCTTATCCCATCCTTGTGAATAAAAGTTAGCTACTATTTTAGGGAAGTGATTATATAGTGAGGTTGCTCTTTCATCACACAGCACACATCTGTCCAGAGCAAAGAAGCTCTTAGACTCTTGAATACATATTTTCCCCCAGAAACTACAGATCAAGTCTTACAGGAAAAACTATGCAACATCTCAGGAAGGTTTTAGGAGGTAAAACAAGGAAGAATTATGCATCTGCACTGAACTAAAATTAGAAAAGCTGCCATATGGCTCTGTGAAGCCAGCAGCACGTTCTTATTCATTAGGAAGCATTCTGCTAACATAAAAACACAAGGCCTTCCTGTGCTCTCCAAATGTGTTTATCTTTTCAACATTAATGCATGATATATCATCAGGCTGCTGAAATCTCCTGCAGTGCATATTAAAAAAGCACAGCTGCACTTTTTCTCAGCACGTTTATTCACTGCAAGCACAGCTTTGCCCACCTCCCTGACACAGCTCTCTTGTCAGCCCGGCACTCTTTGGTTGAAAAGGGCTGCGCTCCCAACGCACGCTCGCCTGCCCAACTCATCTCCCCACTGCTCTGCTCTGCTCATCACACCCACATGGTTTAGCTCCATATTTACTACTGCTGGTGGAAGCACACTTAAATGGTAAATGACCCTAGGGCTTAAGCTAAAAGCCCTTGGAAAGCTGTGAGCAAAACTACTCATTCGGGAGTAGCAGCACTTACAACACTGCGATTTCTTTTTTCCAGTGCAAGCTACTCTAGCTTGTGCAGCTGCTCTCCTATCTCACGTATACCTGTCCCACTTTCCCATGGCAAAAAAGCATCACTAAGGCACTAACTCTGTGGAAAGCTACATATTCTCACAAAATCATCAAATATAGGTAAACATTCGTGGAGCTTTACAAGCTTTGAGCGAAGTCCCGCTCTTAGAAAATTCAGTAACAGTAGCCAGCATATAAAATTTTCATGGACACTGAAAAGAAAACAAGCACTGAAAACCCATGATGGATTTAGGAATAGCAACAAATGGAAGTAATAATACCTAAAATTAATACTAGTTTTGTCTCTTAATAAATTCGACATTTTGCCATCATTCTTTTCTTGTACAAGTCAGCATTTTTGTCACTCAATACACCTTCTGTAAGAAGTACTGCCTGAGAAATAATTGCCCCCAGCTCAGTTAAACTGGAACAAGGACAAAAATAATGAAATTCAACTTACCAAGGATAATATTTAACTGCTGGAGAGAAAGAAGCCTATTATCTCTGTATGTATTTTTTGCTAAATACTTTAATAAGCATTTTTACTACCTTTTCCTTGGTTTCTTCCTCCCTCTCATTTTGCCGTCTTTGCTGTCATCAACATCTATGACCTCTTTTCCTTCTTATTATTACAAAACTTTAGTGATCTGCATCTTGGAAGTGAGGAAGAAAACAGGGATAGCAGTGGAAGCGCCCACTCCTTCCTGCCCTGGCCCCAGGACCCAGTTGTCTCCAAGCCCCATGAGCTGGGGTACTGCAGTGCTGCATTCCTGGCACATGGCACCACTCAGAGCATCAAGGCAGTATCCCATCCATAAATAAAACTTAAATAACTTCTATGAAGATTGCTAACCTTTGAATATAACAGGGACAGTTAAAAGTGACATTGTTCACAGAATCAGCATTATTTACAGAACTTTGTACCTACTATCCATGGATTTATCTACTTAATGCAGTGGCAAGAGATTATTCTTGCCTGGTATTACCTCAGAAGGTCCCCAGTCTCTGGTAAGTTAAGGACTGGGGACTGAAGTAAAATCCAGAATTACAACCCTCTCGCTGCTGCTGCTGCTCAAGCAAAGACTAAAGTGTCCTATCCAGGACCCCAAATCCTGAATGGTTTGATCCATCCCCAGCACACAATAAAAATATGAAACAATGCAGCAATTAAAATAATTTCTTTGGTTATATTATTTCTAGTATTTTTATTTATCAGTAAAGACACAGAAGGACAATTGCTACGTCTAAGACGTAAACTAAGACTGAAAGGAACCCTGAATCTAGAAACTATTTCTCACCCCATGCCTCATTTAAACTTGTGGCAATCTGTCAAACCACCACAGTGTAGGTGGAAAGGAAGGTTTTTGAGCTCTGGAACATGGAATTAAGCTTCCATCATGACTATCACCTGTTGAATCCCTGGACATTCTGCAACATTAACCTTTTCCACTAAGTTTTCAAAAAGGTGGAAAGGAATATAACTGGGTATAGTTTTACACCTGCAAAATTTTTAGACAGGTCTTATTACTAAAATATTTGAGTATGTTCAACATACACTTTTATATTAAATGAAAGGTTGTGCTTAAGTTGCAATCAGAAAAATTAAATGCACATGTATATATTCCTGTGTTTTAAAGATATTATCTTTTCCCCAAAAAAACCACCAACACTATCTTTCCAGTGTATGCTGACTGATTAGAGAAATAGCTAAATAAATGAATCACCAAAGGTTCTCTGCCCAGGAAATTTCCTTACCAAAAAGCCAAAATCTAGGATGACGCTGAGAATTTATAATTTTCACTGGTTTTAAAATGCATTTTTAAATACAGGAGTTGGGGGCTCTGTTTTTGCATTTACATTTCATAAGAATGTCTAGTAACCAGTATAATCACAAATATCTGATTGATTACATAGTATTTAATAAATGCCTAAAATATTGTACTCAAGCAATAAAGGAGTACACGTGTTAGATTAAGTACATTGGCTGTCAGTGCCTTACCCCAAAATATCCTCAATTTAATCAGTCACTTATTATTCTGTGCTAGAATCAGATAAGCAGATTCAAATATATGTATCTGTAGCTGTATACACAAACACATCCAGGAAACAGTTTTGCATCTGTTGCTATTTACATGATTTCAAAACACTCACGTAAACTACTCAACTGTGCGCGACAGCAAATGCCACACAGCCATCAGCACTGACTTAAAATCTGTTACATTAATATGGCTGCATTTCAAAAGAAACAGCCAAGCTAACTGACCTCTGCACTGAAATATTAGATACAAATATTTGGCATCACTTCGTTTAACAAAGTCATTATTTTCTTTGGTATGTACTGAATTAGGACAGAAAATTTTACTGTGT
This sequence comes from Trochalopteron elliotii, assembly GCA_024734555.1. Classification (NCBI taxonomy): domain Eukaryota; kingdom Metazoa; phylum Chordata; class Aves; order Passeriformes; family Leiothrichidae; genus Trochalopteron; species Trochalopteron elliotii. Next base: position 3,637,495 of record JANPWX010000024.1, on the reverse strand, counting down.
TTTTTGGCATTTGCAATTTTATAAGTGTTAGATATTTACCTAATGAGTAACCTCATCTTATTTTGATAATTCATCTCTCAAAACAGTATTGATATGAATGCCTAAATGGTGGGAGTCCCATGTTCTTTAACGTTTTGGCGGAGCTAATGTTTTCAAAGACAAGAAACATGGCAGAATCTGATAATTTTGTTCAAAACAGGGCTCCACCATGGTCTCAGAAATAAATATTACTTTTGCAAATGTTAACAGTTCTCCAATTGGTTCTCTGACATGTAAAAACACAGGCCAGATGTTGAAAATAAAGATATAAGGGTTAACACTCTTTAGACTAGAATCTGCAGATGCTGTTGCCAAGCTAATTAAACTTATAGGTTTCCAAAACTTAGGCCAAAATAACATACTAGAAAAGAGTATTAATCTATCCAGACTCCGTTTCTTGAAGCCTAACTCTTCTGTACTCAACCAGCTGTTAAAAGGAAACAGATGACTCCCTTTCTTTGAATGCCACATCGCCATGATTACAAAATATCTGTCTTATTTTAAGATACTGATAATAAATCTTTGTGACACACCAGATCATCCACAACAACAGGCGAAGATCTTTTTGCTTTTACAAATTGCCATTGACAACTGCATAAGTTTTCAAGAGACCTAATGCAGTCCACAAAAAAGAAATATGATGGATCATGGGCTCCCTATGAGCCCATGAAAAGAAGTTTCCATAATAAAGCATAGGCCAAAATGAGCACAGATAATTGAAGACAGCCAAGGAAGAACAGAAACAGGTTTAATTTAATGTGTCCATGTTAGCATGGATTACAGGGCTCCTACTGTTTCTAATAGTCCAGATTATGGTAGACAAATCTTCTGCAAAAAAGCTCTAAATCATTAAGGACAAGTAAAGTTTTCTTCTATAACAGCCCAGTGTTCAGAAATAGAAGCTTGGGCCCCTCTTCTTACTTGTCTAACCCACCATCACAGGCCTCAGCCAAATTTCAAGGCAATTTTGAAACAGAAACTTTCCTATTACTGAAGGGAAAGCAAATGGAAAAACAAAACCTTCTTAGCAGAAACTGTTTATATCTGCATGTTAGTTATTTAAAGGGTTTTTTTTTTAATCCAAGTCCTTTACAAAACTGTGCTTAAGATAAATGTCATATATTTCAACAGTGGCTACATTACTTCAGGTACATTATGAATACAGGACGGCTGTGGGAAGAAAAGTAGTGATTATTAACCTGCATTGTTTAAAATATTCTCTAAAATTAAGAGATCTTTTTTCATTACCCTAGAAAATCTTGGCTTATCTTGTTGCTATGATTTACATCCAGACAAAGTCACTTTAAACCTCAATTGCATTAATTTGTTCTATCACATATTAATTAGCAGACATTTTAATATGTCTGCTAATAGCACTGATAGGTACAAATGGGCTCCCTTCACCAGACTGAACCATACTTAAAACTTAATTAATTAGGTGCTACTGTTTCTGTTTCTCTAATTCAGATTCATGAAGCAGGGATCAGCACCCAGTTTGAAATATATTAGTATAATCCATAAACAGTTAAATGATTAAACACTTAATGGTATTGTTTTCTCTCTTTTCTCAGTGAGCTTTATCAGTTCTCTTCTGAGAAGAAACTTGGAGCTGTTTTAACAGTTCCCCAACAGTTTCCCACAGGCAACTAGGAGCTCAGTGGAAAGGTGGTGTGCCAATGGGTGCTGCCCAGCCAGCTCTGTAGTCTTGCTGCTCTTCCCAACCCCAAACTCCTCACATGGCACAAGCTGGGAGTGAGGGGCCTGTGCTGGGCAATCATCACCCTGAATATGCTGAACACATATAGCTTAACCCAGGAAATGTTGAAGATTACGGTCTGCCTCCAGCCATTGCCCTCCCTGGCACTAAGGCCAGTAATGTAGGTCTGCAGCCAAGCCTGTGCATTACATCTGAAGTGATAATCCTGAACATTTTCCTCCAGTCTCCAATTTACTTATTTGCTTACAAAATGGAACATGGGTGCCTGCTCATTTTACATTTTAACCATTAGGGCACCAACAGGTGAGACCTTTTACATAACAGCTGTTACTTCCACAGTATCATGCATTCACTTATGAATACTGGGGCCAAAGTCCTTATTAAATAAACCAACCAACTAACCCAACAAAAATACCCACAAAAAACAATAGAATAAACTCTACCACTTCCTTTGGAAAGCATTTGAGCTGTTGAAATAAACGATATATGCTCCTTGTCTGAACTTCAAAGAAAGAAAAAATGGCAATGCCCATGACCATCACATCGCTCAGGGAAAGGAAGAGTATTCTGGCACCATAATTCACAATGACCCTGAGAAAGCCAATATCCTCCCTCAGTTATATTTAACAAAGGTGTTACAGACTGGCTTCTCTGCCTGTATCAGTAACATAAAAAAGTAAGGAGTAAAAAGCTTACTTATATTTATATATTTACATTTTTACATTTTAGATTGCCAACTGCAAACACGATTGTATTTTGAACATTAATTACAATGGCCTGACAATATGTACTACAATGTTCACTTAAAATCAGCACCTCTTGCAGACAGACAGATGGTGGCTCAACTTTCAAGCTCAACAGTAATCACAGTAATCCTTGATTTTCATCAGTGTAATACTCAACGATTCATTAATAACTTTTGTCACATTCCCTAAACTATTTGATGATTTCTTACCACAGCAAGTAAGAGTAAAAACATTATAAGAGGGATGATAGGGAATGGAATAAAACTGTCACAGTTTGGGTGTTGCTGGTCATAAAATTATGGCTAAAGCCACACCAAAGCAAGAGACAGCATGACTGGGGAAGACATGAAAAACAAAACATAGGGCAATTATTGAAAAGAAGAGAAAGCAGTACAGGCTTAAAAAGAAAGCTCTTCAAAAATTGGGGGGAAATTCGAAAACACAAAGAAAACCCAATCAATACAAAACTCCACTTTTGACAATTAGTAACAGGGAGCATTGCATTCAGAGCAGTCAATGGGGATATGAAGAAACAAATAAAGATAGGAAAAATAAAGACAGGAAGAATTTTATGTTATTGGCACAAAATACCTTGATATTTTTCCACCAAGCATCAAAACAAACAAACCAAGAAAAATCTAAATGATGTTCCCTCTGAGTTTTCCAATCTATATTTAGAGATTACAACCTTGATACTTCTTCCTTTTTTTTTCTGGTTTTTTTTTTTTTTTTTTTTTTTAAATTTCCAAGTAGATTAAATGCTATATTTAAACACACTTCCTCCTCAGTGTTGAATATAGGTCCACACCTAATTTGTCTCTGGAAGACATTTCCCTCAGAAGAATCATGGGAAGTGCAGGTTGTTCCAACTCTTTCTAGGAAATTGTGCCTCAGGAGAAAAAGTACCAGTATAAGGCTAATGCTGTTCACGATTGCATATCTTAAGATGACAAGGGACCATTCTAACACATCCCAAACTATTTCAGCAACTCCTGCATCATGACAAGAACTTGCATTGAATATTTTGAAGAACTTTCAGACTTCTTTCAGAGGGCTGTGGGAACCTACCAATTTCTTCGTTAAGTTGCCCCCGATTTCAATTAACTTCCCATTAACAATCTGCCCCTTCTGTATGAGTTGGTCACAAATTCCAGCTGTTAGGTTGTATCCAGCCTGTGTGCTGGAGTCATCTGTGGCAGGCACACTGTGGAGCTCCATTTTGGTTCATGTCAGTGAGCAAAGCAAGGCGCAGGGACAGGCATTTCTGTTCTGAGACAGCTTGGATCTCAGTGAAGGGATGTACAACACAATTGCTTCATCCAAAGGAGCATGTGGACACTTACTCACATAACATGGGCATATCTGAAGCATCTCCAGTTATGGAGTGTCTACTTAATGGATTTATGGTTTATGGAGTTATGCACTTTAGTGGAACTTAAATTTATGTACTTTTCTGTCTCCCCTTCCTGACATTTGTTCTGATCCTGTGCAAGCACATGTGTGTTTAAGTGTGCAGTGAATTAAGAGTACCCCTTGTCTTGTAAAAGGAACGATGAAAGGAAACAGAAAGCACGTATGTATTGACTCTCCAGTCGTTTGTCTGAGGGCATTTCACTATGAACTCAACAGTGCCCATGACAGAGCAAGCAACTAATCACTTGCCATGACATCCTTCAATCTTCAGTCTGTGATTTGCCCCCAGTTGCCCACTGTGGGTTTCCATAAAAGAAACTGAAAGTTGAAGTAGCAACAGCTGACTTACTGTTTTTCTTATCCTTGGTGATTTCACATTCAAGGACCCCTATTTCCAACTAACTGTCCATACACAGAATCTTTAACAACAATAACAAAATGCATGACTTAGAACAGATGCAATTATCTGGGTTCTAGTTTGAGCACAGAGAAGCCTTTGATCAATGCTTCTTCAATGTGCTGTGAATCCACAGGTTTTCAGGATTCAAACGTGGTATGAAAGGCATTGCACCTTATTGTGAGTAAATATTATATTATTGCTTTTCAAGCTGCAGCCGTTAAAAAGAAAAGATAAAAGCTGTGTAACAAAAGCTAGATTTCTTAAAATAGATGATCTTTTTTTGACTGAAGTATCATCACTATTCACAGTGAATTAATTTGCTATTCCATAAATTAAGCTGCAGAGAGCCAAGGTAACATAAAGTCTCCTTCATTTACTTGCTTTATGTGCTGCTGAGATTAAGACATTGCATTCACTAATCTAAAGCACACACCGAGATTTGGTGTTCTACAGCCAGTACCTTTTACAGTGCAAATCATCCAGCAACAAGGGACTAAAATCACTATTTTTAAGACTCAAATCAGTAGGCTACAATTGTTCTTTAACACCTAAGCTCAGCACTTAATTTTTAGCACCTGAACTCAGCCTTTGTTTCTGACCACACATCCCAAGACAGAACAGCTGGTGAGAAACACTAGACTCAAAAGCTTAGTCCGTATTGTGGAGGGATGGATGTCAGTCTCTATTTCTGTATTTTATTTTTCCCCTCAGATAAAAATGCTAAATTAATTTATGATATTACAGTTCATAAGAGATTACATGGGAAACTGCAAACCACCCCATCCTCCCCCCCCCGAACAAACCTGTAGAGTTTTGATGTTTAAAGTACTCAGTGACAATTTAAATGCAGTCTGAGAACAATACACTTACCAAGGAGGCAGCCTCCAAAACCCAAAATTTCAAGAAGAGATGTCTCCATCTCTCTTATGGAAGACATTTTTACTACAATCCCAGTAGTACATAGACCATTATATGATCATTACATATTAAAGTAACTAAACCAAAATTTTGATGAAGATATTTCTGTAAAGAACAAAGAGGGAACACTTGACACATATCCCCCAAAGAAGATTAAATATAGAAGAAGCAACTCAGTCCTTTACAGCATTCCCCAGCATTGGTGTTAAAGATGACAACCTCTTACACTGCAATCATCTTTGCAGCTATATAAAACAAAGTTAACAGCCATGCTTTGCTAGTTTGAATTTTTTTTTTTCTCTTGGACATTTAGAGTTATGAAAGAAAACAAAGACCAAAGAAAAGCAAAAAAAGGACGCAAAACAAACAAGAAAATTTTCCTGTAGCACTCGACAGTAATGACTATTTCTACCTGAAAAAGACCAGTACCTCAACGGCTAAGAGTAACATTTAGTTTCTCTTTAACTTTGACCCATAACTTGAAGTCAAAGCTTAGGTTTTTGGTCTAAAACTATCAAGCAAATTATCTCTGGCATGGAAATCATCCACCACTGACTAAGCTGAAGCCCATGGTCAAGAAGAATGTATTCTTAGGTGACAGCCATCACATGACACCCTGCAAGGCCCAACAACACCAGGACAGCTGCGGGGTGTCCCATAGCTCTGTCATCACTGGTGCACTTGGATCTCTGTGGGACCCACCACGGACCCATGGTGAGACAGATTCTCTTCAAGAGGCCATCTCAAAAACACTGCTCAGGCTCACCACACAACTGCAGAAACCCAACTGTCATGGTAAGGGAGGAATGGAAAACTCATGATCAGGAGGATGGCAGGATGGTGAAACCAGGGCTTTTCAACAGCTGACTTATTTTCCACAGGTTAGTTTGCAGCCTGCACACATTTGATGATCATTTCTATCTGTTTTCTTGAAGCAAGGGAATCATAGAATCACAGACTGGCTTGGGTTGGAAGAGAGCTTTAAAGATCTTTCACTAGACCAAGTTGCTCAAAGCCCCATCCCATCTGGCTCTGAACACTTCCAGGGATGGTGTATCCACAACTTCTCTGGACAACCTGCTCCAGTGTTTCATCACCCTCACAATAAAGAACTTCTTCCTCACGTCCAACCTATTTCTATCCTCTTTCTGTTTAAAACCACTGCCTCTTGTTCTGGCATGACAGGGCTCAGTAAGAAGTCTCTCTCTGTCTTTCTTGTAAAGCCCCCTTTACATACTGAAAGGCTGCAAAAAGGCCTCCCCAGAGCCTTCTCCACCCCATGCTGACCAATCCCCCTCTCTTAATTGTTTGATCCCAATGTGGACACAGTTAAATGTCATAAAGTGTCTTCAGCTACTTATTCAGTAGGTAGTATTAATTACATTATAACACTACCTCCACAGGAGAATATTAATATAGTTAAAATGCCTTGACTAATTAGATAAGGTTTAAGCTAAATATTCTGCATGATACACAACTCCAGTAAAATAAGCAAACACCAAGAAGCTTCCTGCTTGATGGGTCTGCTGGCCAGTGACTACTTTTCGTCAGACACAGAAAAGAAACTGATGGTCTGCATTACCTAAAAACACTTTAAATTCTTCAGTGAATCAGTAGTTCTTTGGAGTCATGCAAGCAGTAAAGTCAACATAAACTGCATATTTAGCCAGAAAGCTTTACAATGTACAGAGGCAGATCAAAGACACTTTCAGTGCATCACTCTCAGCTGTAGGTAGGGAAGACAGCAAAGCAAATTCAGTAATAGATGTTGTTCTGTTTTTTTATTTTTGTAAATGCTCTGTATTAATTCCTTGACTTGAATCACATATTCCTGTGACATTTAATTCAGTCTTAAAATCCTATCGGACTGAAAATATAGAACATAAAAATAGTGATAGCCATGTAGAATTCCTTCAAAAAGAAAAAGCTTCAAAAACTGGCATAAAATTTTAATAACTCTTCTCAAATATGATTAATATAAAAATATAATTACAGTAAAACTGACCCAGTAAAATATTTGCAAAACAAAAATCAACAAACAAAACACAAGTCTGCATATGCTCTCTTGCCTTAATATCCTGATTTTGCAAGATATTTATGCACATAACTTTGAACCTTTAAGTAGTTCCACTGACTTAACAGGGATTACTCATCTGCTTAAAGTTAGGCAGTTGCTTAAACACCTTGTGAAATATGAATCTAAATTCAGATCTGATAAATTCAAAGTAGCAGCAGCCAAAGCAACACCTCATTACAGTATTAAGACCATGCTGCTTTCTTTTAGCAAGTGATTTTACTTGCATACTGGTGCTGGAGGCAACAATACACTATCTGCTGGAGTGCCCCTGTGATACACAGTACTGCTACAGGGAAGCAAAAACTGGTTTTGCTATCAAATGTGAAACCAGAAAAAGAAGATAAATATGATTAACAACAAGTCTTTTAAAATTCATACAGGTTTCCATGCATGTCTCTCTTCATCAAGCACATCTCCTTCTCCCAACAGGATTTCGCTTTCACATGGTGATTCATTCTGTCCAAAGTCTGTCTTTTAAGGCTATTCTGAAAACAAGATCTGTTTCACAACTGAGAAGTGTACATTAACAGCTAGACTGGTAATTGCCACCCAATATCCCTTCCCTGAACCACTAAAAAGCTGATCTACAGAACACAACACCTCTTCAGAAACTGGTGACACATGAAAACTGGACTTTGCAGGAAAATGGAAGTGACAGAAAATCATATTTGAGGATACTTTATCACAGTAGATTATATCCCACTGTATGTGAATCTAAATAAGACAGGTGGATGCCATCTTAAAAAATGCTACAGAAGAGAGAAAGTCTTGGAGAATAGAAGGAGAGAAATAAGTGATGGAGACCTGGAGTTTAATAAAAAGAACTCAGGGGACTTGAGAAAAAAAAAAAAAAACAACCCCATGTCTTGTACTTATGTCAGGATGCATTCCTCAGCACTCCAACCAAAGAGGTCAGAGGAGACTTAGCTGGAGAAACTGCTGAAGAAGCTTAAGGTGATCTTCAGTATCCTCTGTACCTACTGCACTGCTGATACTCAGACAGGAGGCTAAAAGCATAACTAGATAATGAAGAAAAGGAAGTTTAACAGTCTGAAGCAGGAGTTGTTCAAATGTAACAAATAGTCTCTGCTTTAAAAGATGAGTTATTTACCTGCTGAGACTGGGGCCAGCATGACAGATAAAAGGAGTTGCAAACTCCTGCAAGGGTTTGATTTTTATAACTTGCTTTATACCCCAAAGAAGAAGAAAAAACCCAAAACCCAAAAGACATCCCCCTACACCCCCACCAAACCCCTGAAATAAAACCCAGAAAAACAGAGACAAAGCAATCAAAAATAATGAGAAAAAAAACCCACTACCATAATGAGGGGAGTCAGGCTGGTGATAAGAGTGAAGGAAAAGGACTACCATTGGAATAAAATCAAATGTGATTGATGGTTAACAGTTCAACTGATTGTCAACTAAGGAAGAAGAAAATTCAGATTACTTTTATTTGCTGTCAGAATTTTGTTGTCTTCAGATATGAGGAAACATTTTCAGCAGTACTTATACAACAGAAATTAGTGTCTTAAGTGCTGAAGTTGCTTCTTAAAATAAGACAGGATACTAAAATCAATCAGACACTATTTTACTAAGCATATTTCTTAAGTACAATCAAATGGCTTTATAGTTCCTTGGCTGTCTGGCATATAAAGGAACATTTATTCCCAATGGTCTTTACAATTGCCTAACACAAGCTTTTTAAATTAAGCATGTGCAAATCAGGACTTACTTGCTTGTACACATTATGAACACATCTGCGACATATATGACCATTACTCTTTCTGGACTGCAAACAACAGGAGAGCTTACACCTCAATGACCTTGTAACACAACTGTTCCAAATTACTTTTATGTTATAAACAAAAAAACTCAATGAATGTTTTCCAAAGTGCTTGAAACACAAGTCTCAAATCCCCAGTGGAGATATCCACTTAAGATTTACATGAATACAACTTCTGTTTCATCTTCACGCTATAATCACAATTTTTCATCTCCTCTGGATATTCACAAAATCTCTATCCAATCGTTGTAAGATAATATGATAAAAGACCTCAGTAGAAAATTAAGCTTTTGTAAAATAACTTGTCATCACTTTCCCAAGTACTAAAACCATTCCAAAACCAAGATTAAAACTTCATGCAATGGTTACAACTTCCAAATATCTTAAATTCTTTTAATGGATTCAGCTTTACACATGCATTTATAACTTGCCTTCAAATTGTAATAAACAGAATCTCTAACATACCACAACTTAGGAATCTTTGAAGTATATACTGTGAGAAATGATATAAAGATAACAGATAGTGTATTCCAAGTATATATTTGCATATAAAATAGATCAGGATAGCATTACACTAAATTACATAGTATTATTACAGCAAAAGATCTATTACTTTTTTCAGCTACCAGACCAGCTAGCTTGACATGGGAAAGAAATATCAATCTGCATTACATCCTTTCTTGTTCTCATTCCTAGAACCTAGAATAAAGTTTCCTTGACAAATCTCAGTAGCAGCTATAAAACTTGCTGTTTTCAGTGGCTTTACAAGGTATTTATATCTGACTGCACTTTTGTAAGTAATTAGACCTTCATGTGCAATTTGAATTTTTCGTATTTATTTCAAAGAAACAACCTCTTTATTAAAACTTCTAAATATTAAAACTGTAAATTAAGTTCTCACTGACTTGATTTAATCTAATCTGCTTTGGAAGAAGTACAGAGGACACCCACTGTGTGACCACTAAGCCATCTTGATTTGTCCAGGTCAGTGTAGAATCACTGAAGAGTTTCAGGACGTTCATTTAGTTTTGTCCTACAAGTATTTTGCATAACACTAAAAATCAACAAAACAACTGTAATAAAATATTATTTTTAACCTGAGTCTTATGGCACTTCATGGAAGTATAGCATTATTTTAATGACTTCTGTTTTAGAAATAGATAATGCAAATTTTTGACTGTTGCCAAGGTGTTCTAACGTCCTGACAGTGGAAAAACAATCAAAGATTTAGAGCAACCTAAAAGTTAATACATTTAAATGATGAACATATCTAAGTGCAGGATTCCCAATGTGAGGTGATAAACTACCTGTAAAACATGAGAGAGCAATAGTAATATCCTCACTAGGTCTTCAACCTGTTTGCATTGTTTATGTCAGGTTTTTTGGGGCACTGAAGAGAAGTACAGGTATACTGTACTGTTTGTGCAATTTGAACATTTAATATATGTGAGACATTTTTGTTAATGAAATGCCTGTTCCAAAATAATATTGCATTTCAGAGTAAGCTATCATTTGAATTTTTTTAAGAAGGAAAAGCCTTTCAAATTTGCTATTACAACAAACAGAAGTAGCTTCTATGTAGGAATAGATATCAAACCTTTATCAGCTCAAAGGAATAATTTCAAATATTCTGATCTTTATGTCTAGACCCTGAGATGTTATTAATGACCACCTTGAAGGTCCCAGTGTTTTGCAGTGCCCCTTAAAGAGGCTTAAACTCAGTCTGTACCAGCTGTGAGTTTTATGAGAATATCCAGTTACCAGAACATCTAATTGCCCTCAACTGACGAACCTCATGTAAGAAATCAACATCAAAAAGAGCAATAGTGTCTTTATTGCTCAAGGGTTGCAAACTAATTCTACTTGTTGAAATAAACAGTGCTCACAACAGTTTAGTCTGTCTTTAGAACTGTATATTCAGTTGTTTTTGCAGTAAGACTTTATGACCATAAAAAACTAACTGCACATTCAGCTTTGGCACAATTCTGGCCCATGATGACTTCAACAGTGCACATATAACCTGGTCTGGTGAGTGTGAATATTTTATAACAATATGAAAACTACTGTTGTGATATTGGTCCTAAACAATAAAACCCTGGATTCGACAAAGTTACCATGGGTTAGAGCCAGATTTTCAGACTAGATTTTCTACAACTGCTGACAGAAGTACCAAAGTGGACTAGCAGATTTTCCTTTGTGCACCCACTTCCCGGGAAAACACAATTTTTGCATCCTTTTCCTTTTCTCAGGTAAAGATAAGGAGTATGTGTTGCTTGGTGACAGAAAAAAAAAATCAATTTGAGAAAAGGATGAAGAAAATAAGGGAAAAAGCAGATCTCAAAAGCTAACAAGGTGCAAAACAATGATGGACACTGTGTCAGGTTAACAAGTGTACTTCTAATATGGGGCATGGCAACATCACTAGAATATCCACTTTAAAAATCATAGCAACCTAACAGCAAAAAGAAGAGAACAAGCTGAGAAATAGGAACACTCCCTAAGATTAATCAGTTAGAGCCACTTTGGAGGCAGCCGAACACAATCTGACTCTTTCCATTTCCCATTTAGCTTTGAATAGACTGATGTCTAAAACTGTAGATCTACTTATATATTTAGATAAAAACATATCTAAGTTATGAAACATGCAGTCTCCACTTTTTTAATTTTACACACACAGTATGGAAAAGGAAGAATTATTTTCCCACAGAAAAGTAAAAAAGTGAACGATGCCTAAAGTGTTTGAAAATCAAAGGAATCACACTAAACACAGTTTACAGAGAGATATAAATCTTCTACATTAAAAGAAAAATGATATGCACCCACGTTAAGGATTTGAATCTGCCCCAAACACCTGCAATGTGCCTGCCTAGACAGACCTGTGCCACAAAACCCACTTCCAAAAAATTTAAAGTTTCTAAAAAATTTGAGTTTTTTCTTTGAATAGGAAATATGTCAAAAGAAAAGAAATACAAAACTAATCTTCTAGACAAAGAACAGGAAGACAACTGTCACGTTCTGTGGTTTACATTTATAACAGGACCCTATCTAGAGATTAGAATAGTTTCAAATCTATTGTAGTTGAGGATATGATGTCATAATTTAAAGGACGCAGATAATTTAGTCCACAATATCTATTCATACCAACAAAAGAAAGCAAAACGAATATGCAGAACACTTACATACCCCACTCTCCTGGATTATTTCTCTTTTGCATGGATTCATCACCCATGTAAGAGTATGTGGTTTTTTTCCCAAAGTCATCTGCTAGTTTAACTTTTGTGAAAGCGCAAGTAATTTCAATTCCATTAGATGCACATATCAGACTGATAGATTTTCTCTCTCTCTAAACAATTCTCAGTGAAGCTTATTTTAAAAATACTGAATATGATACTTAACACACTCTATTCACATGACTTTACAGCATTAGTCATTACTGATTAATGAAAAACATGGGAATTTGCTAAAGAAAAGCTGAAGAGACTATCAGGTTAGCAAAAAATAAAATAACAATCAACACAAAATATTCAAAGTCAATTAATTAGGCTTCTTACCTTGTTCTTTTATCTGACGAATTTGCTTCACAGTTTCTTTCAAAATTGCACATTTGTCAGGTTTAAAGTTAAAGTTGTCAATATCATTAAAATTTGCAAAAATCAGCTCTGCAAGTTCTTCAATGTATTTATTCTCTTGCTCACGATTGCGTTTCTCAGTGCTTCTTTTAGGGCTGAAAGAGGAGTTTATAAAAATGCTGTCTTCAATGTCAGTTTACTTGCTTTCTGGCCAGCTCAAAGATGATTTTAAAAGGTTTGACAGTAGTTCAACAAAAACAGAGAGAAAACTCTGTTTTGTAAATTAGGCATGTGCTCTCTCACTACCAAAATACAACTTACAAGTTTCTCAAGCAGAAAGCTTTCCTCTGGAACAAGGAAAGGAGCATTAGAAAAGATGCTACTTATTTTTTTTCTAGCACTCATGTTTTTGTTTTGAAAGAGGATTGGGATTAGAAATTGAAAACACAAGATTATTTTGGGGGGAGTGGGGCGGGATTTGAATATTTACAAGTGTCCCTCCCACACAACATTGAGAATCCAAAGAGCATTATATAGTGATTGTGTATGAGAAAATAAAACAGCTTAAATAGTTAAACTGAGCAATCCATACTCCCTGCCTCCTTGTGAATTTATGGCAGTCTTAAGAACAAATGATGAATGAGTGGTTATGCTTTAAAATGCATTTGTGTTGGTAACAGAACTGCTGTAAAGCTGGAAAATATTTTTCAAGACCTAGATTATAATGTATAACAGAGGTGGTAAAAAAAAATCTCAGATTGACAAAATGAGTGACTGAAGACTTCTTGCCGTGAAAGCCAAAAAACATTTTTACATCTCTCCTAAACTGTCCCCAAAATTCTGCATTTTGGCACGACACTGGATTCAGAACTAAACAAACAAATAACAATAAAAGAGTATAGTTCTCATCCCCATCCCAAAACCTCAACAACACAGAATTACTGCAATAAATAGTTTGGCACTGACTTCTCTTTGCAAGAATGTTGTCATCTTCTAACTGAAAAACAGAAGCATATGTAACATTTTTTTAAACTCATTCTCTCAATATTTAAAGAAGTAAATGGTCTAACCTGGGTCCAACCTGATCGGGATCCTTGCGCTTTCTTGACTCTGCTCTGGATGGGTCAGAGGTATTTTCTCCCATCCCACTCATCTTGAACACATATCAGCAACTAAAAGGAAGAAAGTGCAAAGAAAGGGTTATGGTGGAAAAGACTTGAGTTCTCAGTTCCTATTTCCAAGTTTCTCATTCCATGCTCAACTGAGATTTTACTTGGCAAATCTATCATTGAAATAGAGCTTGTTTGAAAGGCACCAATAAAACCACTGTGTTTATGACCCCACAAAATGCTACACATAACTCCTAGAGAAGAAAATGTGTGGTGGGCAAGTAAAGCATTATCATCTCTTTGATTGTTACCAGTTATGTAAGAACAGATAAGTATATTTTGTGCCTGTGTTGCTGAATTTTCATGGCAAATTTACAAATTTGAATGATGAAAGATAAAGGAAAAGCCATAGTGCCATACAACAAGAAAAACACAGCAGAAGTACCTGAAATAAAATGTGTCCCAGCTATGTGAAAAGGTAGTACATGCAGCTTTAGCTAAAAACCAGAAGATAAGTACACGTACAAAACTGTAGGAACAGAACATCTGTCAGCACTAGAGATCACTGAGGAACTGATAAATATTTTGTACATATAATCTACCTCATAAGGAGAGTAACTTGTCAAGCTAATGTAGTAAAACAACACAAGCTCATAATTTGTGCAATAAACAGCCTGTGGAATTCCTGTCCTGCTCCCAACTGTTGATTTCCTTATGCCCTGTAGAAGCACATGAAACTTGCCTGCCTCAGATTATGTATTTCTCAACAAGTACCAATATTCTGGAGGCAGAAATGACCAAAAGACATAGGGAGATAATGTAAATGATCAGAATTTCATGCAAGATGGGGCAGCCCCAGCTCAGCATCTGCCTAGTTGCTGCCAGTTTTGTGAGGATGATGGCAGACAGGTGTTCCTAGACATTTCAGAGAGTTCCTGTGTTGTTTGGGATTAGCAGAAAAATAAGCATGAGGGCCATGGAGGAGGTGAGTGTATCCAGGAGGTACATACCATTCTAAAATAAGAGCTGGAGCCTGTAATTGTATGACCATTTCACTTTGGCATAAAGTGGAAATCAGGTATCAAAACAAGGGAGATTACAACCTCCTTCAAGCCCCTCATTTCTGTCCCACCTTCTGAACCTAATGAGGGAGGTGCTGGGGGTGAAAGACACAGTCCCCTTCCTTTTTTCTTTTTGACATTTTTTAAGATCTAGCTGCCAGCCTATGTGTTGGTAATCAGACGTTCACATTGGAAATCTCAGTTTTCCCAATAAGCCAACAGAGTGAAGATATTGCAGATATTGGCAGAAACAGCCCAAAGACTAAGGTCCGAGCAGTAAATGTTGAGAAAGGCCACTCACTGAAACCTGAGCAAGCAAATGATGAGTTGGAGCCATCTCAAATTCAGAACTGGCCACCACCTAACATTTCCTCAAATTAAAAGTAAAAATAAAAAAAAATTACTGAAAGTATTTTTTTCACAGAATATTCTGAGTTGGAAAGGACTCACAGAGATCACTGAGTCCAGCTCTTAAGTGAATTGCCCATACAGGAATCAAACCCACAACCTTGGTGTTACTAACTCCATGCTCTGACTAACTGACCTGATCTCAGTATTTTTTTAACCAATTTAAGCAGAGAATGGAGTAATTTCCCTTCTTCTATATACTGTTCAAGTTCCAGGAGAAAGACTGTATCATATGTAGCTTCCATCTGGTCTTTGACATGAATGGTATCAGATTGTATTTGAGAGATATCTGGATTATCTTCTTCTTTACTGGGTCTATACATGCATATGCATATCTACATATACATACACACTGCCATTATTTTGAGAAGATCCCCCTGTAAGCAGAGCAAGGCCGTGGTTCTGTGGCAGAGCAGACATAACCCTCAAAGGGAAGATGTACCATCACAACCTCCGTCCTGTCCTTGCTGACAACCTCTACCACCCTGTCCTTGCTGCAGAACCCCAGTGACCTCATCAGGGCAAAGGCAGAGCCACAGCAACA
Source organism: Trochalopteron elliotii (assembly GCA_024734555.1). NCBI lineage: Eukaryota > Metazoa > Chordata > Aves > Passeriformes > Leiothrichidae > Trochalopteron > Trochalopteron elliotii. The sequence goes on along the minus strand of JANPWX010000024.1, from coordinate 3,621,711 downwards.
CCAACTGCACTGTGGAGCACGAGACATCCACCACAGCCTCCAGTGTGCTCTGACACTGGCTGCTCTGTGACAACTGCCTCTCCTCACTGATTTCTAGCCCCAGCAGACATACACACCCGAATTTATCCAAGTATAGAGCAGCAATATACGACCATAGATTAGGAGCTAAGCAGTTCCTTGAAATTCTGCAATTTCACAAGTATCACAAATAAGAGCTCCAAGGAAGGTGGAAGATACTAGCAAGGAAACTGACAATATTTAAACAGAAGCTTTGTCAGTGGAGGACTGGAACTGTCCTTGCAGCTCTGTTTCAATGACTAAATTTTTCACTGACGAAGGTGAGAAAAAATTATCAGCATGATGAAAGCTGTACATTCCCAAGATCTGATCTCTGATTCAGACTCTGATGGTGACCTGAAGTTCAGAACAATTAGGCTTGGAAATCCCTTCATTTCTTATGCTTCCCAAGTAATCCCAGAGAAATGTAAAGCAGCGATTTTTCTTGAGAAAAGCAAGCATAACAATTCACAAATACCGGTCAAATCTTCAACTGTCATCTTACTCTCCTCCCAAGTAGTAAAAGGAGGCAAGCATTTAAGGTGGACACCACCCTCCAAAACCCCTTCCTCCTCAAGAAAGCATACAGAAACTGTTACTGACAGCTTTCCTACCTACCTTTGCTACCTCTGTCAGACCTACTTCAAAGGCAAGTTTTATTTTTCCAGGAACCAAAATTTTACCAGTAGCTCTACCAATGCATAAATCAATTCTTCTTGCGTTCACACTGATGCTAATCTGTAGGAATCCCACTTGGTCTACACTCTCAGCCTTTGGAGGACATATTAAAACTCCTCCCACCATAAACTCTAAACTTTATCCTTCTGTATTAAGGGGAACAAAACTGGTATCATAATTACAAAACTAGACCTTCTTCTCTCCTTATTAAACATAGCAAATAGTTCTAAACAAATAATACATGTATTTGTTTTGTTTGCACTTACAGGCTATTACATCTTTTTCTCAGCAGCATTATCAGTTTATTCTTAGAATGAGTTACCCATTTCCTTCTCAATCATCATAATTTATTTCTGGAAATCTACCACCTACTACCATGTTTGCTTTCTGTTCTCCTTTATGTCTTAATTAAAAATCATGTTCTATATTTCAAATACTTTCATAGGCCATTTTCTTGTCTTGTAGGTGACTGTGCTCCAGAGCAGAATGTAAAATCCAGAGATAGGTGTCTTGGAAAGTGGCAAGCTAGACAGACGGTATTGAAGCAATCTAAAAAAATCTCAAAGGCTAAAATGAAAGTCACTCATCCGTATCTAGCACACAGTACTATAATCAAAAGGATGTGCCCCCAAACCCTTGTCTCTCTAGGTATTTAGGGTCTGACTGGGATAGTTAAAAGGTCAGGTATTCTTTTGGAATTCAGAAAATAAAATCTATTCCCTAGTTAGGAGAAATGAGGAAGAATCAATTTTTAGAGGGTGTGGATAGACTCTTCTGTAACACTGTCGTACCAACCAAAACAGCCAGCAACTGGGCGATGCAGATAGAGGCACAGGAGCTCCCTCTGAAGAGGAAATTCTATTTCTCACCATGCAGGACAGGCTCCTGGATGCTAGGCTAGCTACCTGCCAAAGTTGGAGGTTTATTAAGCAAAGAAGGCAAGGCTGATTATCTCCTGCAGTGCAGAGTCTTTAGGGGTGTGGTCTACACCACTAAACTCAGGAGTGAGTAGTTCAAACTCTCTCTGAAGACACAGGGATTGAGGTTTAACTCCCTTAGGCTGAGGAGGGTAGCAAAGCTCCATCTTCCATTTCTCAGCAATGACTCTAATGAGTCAAAAGACATGAGGAAACTCTCCCAGTTTCCTCATGGCTTTTAAAAAGAAAGCAGCTGTTTCACATAGCTTTCCATGAGCTAATTCACAATCAAGACCAATGCATACCACTAGATGAAGAACTTGAGAAGGTTTAGGTACCACTACAAATTTAATGCGGCACAAGCAAGAAACTAAAACTACATTTTTCTGAAGAAAGTACTTCTTGGCACATATACTACTAAGGAGCAGGGTCCTGGGAAATTTCCAAGCAAGAAACAGAAAATGTCATGAATTTTTATTGAATTGATAGATGAATTTTAGACATAGAAATAAACATCTGTGGGTCAAAGCAGCTAAATTGCACATTATGTTTTTTGGTTTCTGCCTTAACTTCCTCCATACATATTAATCTGTATCAAACTGTCATGGTTATTAGTTATTACCAACAGTTTTAAACTACATAAACATTTATAACATTGAATATTTTAACAAGAGAACTTAAGAACTTTTAAAGCACTTTTAGATATTCCTAGGTTCCTGAACCACTCATAGAACTTCTCAGATAGAAAACAGAAGTCCCACATTTGAAGTCTGAATTTTTCTAGGAAACATGACAATTCAAAACTAAAGACACTATGAGTATGAGACACTCCAAGTTTTACTCCAGTAAACTTCCCCTTAAGGGAACTACCTTAGATTAGAAAATAGCATTTATCCTGCTCCACTGATCTTATACATCTCTACAGGAATTTTCAGAAAGAAGAAAGATAAAGAAATTAAACCACTCGATCCATTCAGTGCTTTAGAAGTAGTGGAAATGTAATATCAGCTCTATAACATAAAAACAGAGAAATCAAGAAAGTGTTGGTAAGGGTTATTTAGCAAGGTATAGATTAATCAAATTGGGAATTAGTAAAAACAAAACCAGCAGTAATCACTGCTTTGAGGAGAGAGAGATAAAAACATGCTTGATAATTAAAAAAATAGCATCATATGTCAGATACTGAACTAAGTCAGTTTTATTTTTAAAGAAATTAATTGTCTTACAAAGTTAAATTTGAATGCATGTCTCGCAGAATGAATTCTAATGCAAGACCAGGCACTCCCTTTTTCATTGTGTAAGTTGTTTGAGAGCTGCATTGCACTCCAAAATACAAACATAATATCCCGCTGTGGAATTGGTATTTTGCCTTCAGTGGTGCTACCAGATTCTTCTACTCTATATTATGGTTTTTTCCATGTGTCCTACCCCAGCAAAACACCAGAACTACAACAATGACAATAATAAGAGCTGAACTTCTAATGCTAAGATGCTACTCAAGCTTTAATTCCACTAGGCAGAAACGAGCAATAGAGCAATGGAAATATAAATACACTGGCTGTAGCATTTTCCTACAAGGAAGGAGATAATTAGAGAATCAGATATATTATTACTAAAAATATCCAAAGAACTAATTTTATTCTCCTACTGATGACCTGTACCAACGGGACATCTCAGGTAACTTTAAAACTTTTTTCCTATTTATATTTAAGACCAGAAGTGCATTTTCCCTCTCTTTCCATTTAATTACCACAGACCAAGGCATCCAAAATACTTGTAAAAAAACCACTGGCTAATTATGCCAATTGTTAAATGTAAATCACAAACAATCAAAAGTTAAATTAAAAAACTTTGGGGTAGTACATGTTAGTAACTACATTCATTGACACCTAACCAGTTTCTACCACATGCTGGGAGACTGAAACAACAGAGTCTGAAATATGCTTAAATTCTTTTTCTTGTTTTTTGGGTTTTTTTTGTTGTTATCAGTAATAAAACAATAGTCTCTGCTCTTGTCGTGACGGCACATCCTCCTTTACATCCTCCACCAGCAACTGCTAAAGTTGGAGTACACAGAGAGACTTAACCTAATTATAAAGCAATAGTAAACATCCATCTTTCAAATGGGAAAGAAAAGCAGAGGCACTGTGAAGTGGGAGACAGGAAAATATCTAGCCCAAATCACTTGTGTGAATTTTTACATCTCTTCAACTCCTCAAATGTCACAAAGGAACACGGCATGCAGAGTAAGCCTTCCAACACTGATCCTCAGCCCCAGTGAATTCAGTTAATCATCCAGAGTCAATGTAGAAGAAGATAATGTGCATTTTATCTCTTATCAGAGCAGGCCATCTTCCAAACAAGGCCTGTTAAACTGTCAGATTTATTATAAGCCTAACAAATGCAGTTAAAGAATAAATGAGGATTACACCTTCAAAGCTGCTATTTCAACCTGAAAAGTAGCAAACAAAAGGTAAAGTACCATATAGTGGACAATCAGGTAGCAGTACCATACTACCACCCCTCCAGCCCACCATGAAACATATGAAACTAGTGTACATACAACTGATACATATCAAAGAGGTTTACTAAAGTCAGTGTTTTATTGAGTAATAAACAGAAAAATACTGTTTACAAAAATATACAAGTCAGTGCAAAGTTTGGCCAAAAATTTTCTCTAACAGCTAATTTGAAAAAAACAGCTTATAGTTCTGTGGTTGTTTACTCAAACATAAAGCCATTATAGTTCATCCTTTTTTCCTGTGAAGTTGCCATGACTAGAAAGCTTTCTATCTCAGTTTCAAAATTAGAAATGTAGTCTGTGTAACATTAATTCTGGTAGAAGCCAGAGGAAAGTTGGAAGTCACATGCAAATTCTGATTCTTCACATTTTTTCCTGCTTATGAACCCTTTTTTCACTGGCTTCATTTCAGAACTGGAAAATATTTAATATTGATACATACTGCAATCTTCAACCTTTTTGGCAAAGGCAATGCTCGCCAGCCACTTTCCCAGGCCTCCAAAGGAAATCCCTGTCAGAGGCAGGATAAGATACTAGATCAGAGGTGTGGGGCGGGGGGAGCCCACTGGAGCCTAAGGCCAACCTTTCCTTGGTCAGCCACAGCAGCTCAGGAGGAACTTTAACTCCCAGCACATTTCACAGCAGCACCTGTCAAGAGTCCCAGGCAGTGAACGCAGCCTGCCTGCCCCACGTGCTGCACTGCACTTGGAGAAGCTCAGCCTTTTCACACGCAGAACTTGCTTGGCACAGGGATTTCAACGAATCCAGACAAACATGGATAAGGGTTTGAAAAGGAATAAAAAACCCAAGAGGTGAAAATCAAGGAAAATAAAAGGAACAAGGAAAAAAAAGACTGCATTGTCTGGTAAAATAAGATTTAAGGAAGAGATCTACAAATAAGAAGTGTGACAGAAAAGAAAGTTAAGAGATATATTAAACCATCCTCCCAAACTCCTAGTATAAGTAAGCCACATGCTCTACAACCAACTTACCTATTCCTGTCCTTCACCACTAAACACCTGGAAACCCAAACAAAACAAAGCCAATCTGCCAAAATAAACAAAATGTCCAATACCTTGGTTGGTGATGGTAACCTCACATTAAAAATGTAAACTAATTTATTTAAGATTCTTTCTCAAAACAGCACTACCACATTTACTACAGATGAAACTGTCTAAAACCTTTGCTGCCCTACAACAGTCACACAGTATAGAGCAAAAAGGGAAAACAGAGTTTCTAAAAGGAAGGTGATAGCAGCAAGCTGAAAGTCTAGTCATCTTTAAAGGATTTGTACTAAAATCTGACAAGCACCTGTAGCCTCTTCTATCTTTTCTATTCCTTCTATTTTAAAGACAGTCTATTACAGGTAACATTAAAACAAGATTTATGGCAGTATTTACCAAACTCTACTTTATTCTTCAACTCCACAAACTCTACTAAGAAAAGAAACATCATTTACTTGGAAATGCCATTGAGCCCATGTATAAAAGAACTGAAAACTGGCTCCAACACCTACTACTCACATTTTTAAGCTGAAGGCTCCTTCCTCAATCTTTTCCCTCACTCCTGTGTAATGGCTTTAGAGTGGTGTGTTAGACAGTAAGAAGACGACATATTCCATTTGCAGCCTGAAAGCCAATAATGCTCATGAATTTTTTACCTGACAGACACTTCAAGATGCCACTGGGAAGATCGTCTAATAAACACATTAGGCTGCAAATGGGCGGCAGCAGCTCTTTAACACATGCTGTAACAATCAAATAAATGGCTAACATTAATGTTCAGTGTTACAGACTGGGATTTAATATGACTTTCTGTAAAATCCACCTACATCTTGAAGGAGAAAGAGGTTTTTCTCAGCTACTCAAACCCACAGGTTTAAGAAATCCCCAGTTCTGCTTGAGACTTTGCCAAAACCCCTCCAGACTGACCCTAGCACTGTAGGCTGGCTCCTACCTTCTGTATTCCCATAGGCTAAGGCTCTTAACAGAGCCACTCACTCAGCTGCTTATGGATTAGGCTACGTCAGCACCTCTAATATGCCCAGGAATAGCAAAACCAGGCTCTAATAAAACAACAGTGAAAAAAACACCAGAAGAAGGAAGTACTTTTTTAGTACCTTTTTTTTTTTTAATATACAACAGGTTTGCTTAATTTCTATTTTTAAAGAGGAAAAAAATCTGTTTTCATCAAAACATCATCAAAGAGGAGACAGCTGTTACTACTGAAAAAAACCTTCAAGGCTGTATCATAATTTCAGGTCTGGGATTCTATTTCTCTAGTTATCAAGAATTGTTTGTGATTCTTAATAGCCAAGGACAAAAAAAATGCAGGTTAATATCAGTAAAACTTCCCTTTAAATACCAAATTAAATAACAGAATACAATGACAGCATATATACATACATATATATATATCACTCTTACATCCTTTCATTTGTATTAGGTAGGTAGCTAAGTTAAAAATCCAAACCAAAACAAAAGTTATTCTAAATTAATTTAGCCTTCTATGATGCATTTAATAAGTATTAAACTATGGCTGCAAAAAATACTAAGCCTGCAAGCATTTTCACTGCAAAAGGAGTCCAAATTCCCACATAAGCTGTTTATTTAATCTAGATTTTTCTCTTGTAGTTCACAGTTATTAACAACTTATGAGACTGACTTTGAAGCCTACTATTTCATATCTGCTGTGATTTAAAATAAAACTTTGTGAACAGCATAGCTGATAAATGAAGCAAATCTAGCAACACAGAAAAGGATAATATTATGGGAAACTTTGTATTTAAACAGCTTTTATTTCCAGTTGATGATACTTCTGGAACAGTGAGTTAAGCATATTTTGACTCCTACTGAATCGTCTCCACCAATCTCAGTTTCAAAACTGAAATTTATTATTTGTCCACTTAAATTCCCACACCAACTTTCCTCCCCAGAAACCACCAAAGAGCAAGGAGAAAATCAGACTTGAGAGAGAGGAAAAACGGAGCTACTCTCACAAACGTAAGGCACCGTGGAAAAACTCAAATCCAAGAACATTTTCTAATCTCACAACTGACACAAATGTATACAACACCAGAAAGCTTATACAGTTTGGTGTGATTTTCAAGACGCCCATCTTAGCAGTGAGAAAAACATGACCAGTCACATAAACAAGGGCATTTACACATCTCTGTAATGTGGGCTTGCCTACACTAGGATTTCACTCCAGTTAACTGCCTGTCAAACACCAGTCTGTTTACATCAGACAAAACATATTCCATTGATAAAAAGCTCAGGAAACATGGTTCTGTGTAGGTAAAAAGTAAAAAGTAGAGGGCAAGACAAAAACACATGGTGTTTCCACACAATTTTAATTTGCATAAACTGGAATTAATTTTTGTTAATAATAAACACAGTGTGTTTCCATACAAGGTGCATATGGTATGTAATGCATAGAGTTATACAACCTACACATGGAGACATTAAACTTATTGTATTTGAATTTGAGTTCCTTCATTTTATCAATCTGAGTTTCAATGACTTCACACAGCAGGAGAGGTGTTGGTCGTCCTGGTCACTAGGACCAGCTTAGCATGTCTGCACACTCAGGTGTAATGTGATGTGCAACACAGGCTTCAGCAAAAGATGCTTATGTTGCATGCCACCTTTCATATCTATAACCTGGGCACCAAAATAATGTTCCCTCAGCCCCAGAGTAGATAATGTTACTGAAAGCACATAATCTTACTGAAACTTTTATTGCACTTCAGAAACTCTAACTCTCTGTGTCTTCTCTGGCGCCTCATCAAAAATTGAACTCATGTTTTCAATGTTCACATACCTACAGCACCAAGAGGGTTTATTTTTCTTCTCTACCTAACCACCCATTACTAGGAAACATGTTGAAACTTCAGGCCATTCTTTTGAATGCCAAGCACTGAATTAAAGCTCTGAGTTGCAGAAAGTATATCTAAACATTATCTATAATATTTCTACACTTTTTGCTGTTGTTACCATGGTGGAAGAATAACCCACTGCACAGATAGGTACAAGATACATACTCCACACTTCCTCCTATAACACTGAGATGCTTTCATAAGCATACCTTTTATTTAACAGTGTATAATAATAAATTTTCAAATTAAGAATCAAGAATTCAAGCTGTTTGTTCCTGAAGGTTGCAAGTTAACAGTCTGAAGTCAAACATACTTATAAGCAAATGGTAATACTCAGGTCCACAAATGGCCACAGTCATGGTAAGTTTAACAGCTTAAGGTGAATGGGACTTCACTTTGATGTTTTCTCTGCCCCCCAGAAGTTCAGAATGCTGCATCACTTTTTTAAATTGCACATTAATTGTACACTTCTTTAAATTGTACAAATCATCTTGTTCAGTTTACCCATCCTCTCTGCCTCTGAAACGCATTTAGAGTGTCTGTCCTGGAAAACTGTGTCCTCCTCAGCTCAGTCCCAGAGGGTGCCTTCTTAGTGGCAAGGATGTGGTTCCGGATGTTATGGGAGAGACCAGATGGAGAGTTTGGCCTCTATTCTCATCCCATATTTGTATGAACAGGTAGATTCCCTGAGCAGGTGCTTCCTGCTGATACTGGTACGCATGCCAGTGTCATCCATTTATACTGGAGCAGCAGTGTAAGAGTTGGGAAGTAGAAAAAGCTTTTTTCTTATTAACGTTGGAAGAGCAAGCAATTTAATACATGCTTTTTGAGAGAATACAGCTATATGCATAAAAGATTGTAGTTGTATCACCTCCCAACATGCAGAATTACAGTTTTGTACTTAAAATAAATATATGCTAGATGGACATAAAACTACTGGCAAAGCTACTCTGAGTGCTAACGACGCACATTGTTACCAAGCACAAAAATTAAAGCCACCAAATTATGTCAGAGCCACACAAGAATGTCTTGCCAACACTTAAAAAGTATGATTAACTTGATGTTCTTAATATAGCCATGAGTTCAAAAACTGGTCTGTGAACATGAATAACAGTTATTAACAACTTCAAATTTTATGTCAGTCTTCATTTGATTTGCTTTAGTAAAAAAATGCAATGATCAATAACAGAAGAAGAGGAAATTTTAATTGTCGTTTTAAAGCACTTAAAAACATTAAACTCATAAAAATGTTGTTGCTTTACTTAGTCAACTGCCAAGAAATAAAATCTGGTGAACACCAGCTTTGTAGTCATGTGTGTCTATGTGTATACACACACACATATATATGAATACAGGCTGTGACCAAATAAAATATTCATAGAAATGGCTATATGAGTCAACCAAAAGAAACATTCAGTCTATGACTAGTCTGTCATGGAAGCTAAGAGCAGGTACCCTCTTGGAAAAAGGTACTAGGCAGCTGTAGATGATCCTTCCCCCCATATCTGCTCTCTGTCTCTGACCATCAGTGGTACAAGCTTAGCTGCAGTGTTGCTGTGCCTCCTCCTCCCTCTGAACCTATCTTCAGTGGTGCCTAATTCCATCTTAAATCCATGTTTACCTTTGGCCACCACTTATGCTTACAGACAACACCCTATAAGCTTTACAACAGCTCTCTATAAACTCCTCAAAGCAGAAGTGACACTGTAAAAAAATTCAACAGTTCTATGGGTATGCTATGACTCAACTGAAATAAATCAGAATTTTATCACTGACTTCACTGAAGCTTCGATTTTCCTTCTAGTCTGCTAGAAGAAGATGTCAAACTGTTATTTCTCTCTTTCGTAGGTCATAAATCATTCCATGGGCCTGAAAAAGCTATGCTTATATCCTGCAGCCCAAAGAAAACAAGGTTACTCTATTAAAGCTGAATGCTAATTTATGAGCCATTTTATTCTCTTTGTAAAAATAAACTGGAAATATTTTTTGTTAATAATGAAATAGTTTCTGGTAAAGAAGAATCACAAGTGCTAAGAAAGAATCAATGTCTACTCCAAGTATTTTTAATTTTGGATTGTAATGGAACATAATTACTAAAGAGAGAAACACCCACTACATTCATAGAAGGAGCTGACCAGAAGTCTGCAATACACTGCCTCAAAGCAAAAAATAACACACATTTATAACTACTTGGACTAAACACCTGGAAAAACTTCAGGAAAAGGACCAAAAATAATTTTATTCCATGCAGTTCTAACAGAAGTTTCTTCATGAGAATCTTATGTTGCTCAATCACAACATCCTATGCTATCAGGAACGGAAAATCACAGCATCCTGATGAAGTTTGTTTAGGGACAGCATGAATAGGAAAAAATTAAATGGAAGCAGCAAAGAAGATATTCAGATACAAAACACACTGCTAATTAAATGAATTTATCATAAACTTCTGGTTTGAGTCTTCATTTACAATTTTCATCCAATTCCTGCACTGTTCCTTATGCTCTGTATCCTCCCCACCCAGCCAGCCCTCCCCAAGCCCTCACTGTACACCTTCAGCTATCAGGGCAACTACACAGGGATCAGCCTCACTCCTGGGTACTGAGACCAGCCCACTTCTGAGGGACCCAGGCTTTCACATCTTTCACCTCCAGAGACCAAAGCTTTACCTGCTAATAATAATTTTTAGTCCAGTTCAGGCATCCTTCTAGGCTTGCCACGGATGAACATAAGCAGTAAGAGAAGCTAAGGAGGAATGCAGGCAGTAAAATGACTCCATCGGGATTTCCTCACAAGTACAGCGATTATCAACTTACAAACACCCTTCTCCATTTACTCAGTTCCAACAGCTTGGCTTGTAGATCCAGTCCTCAGTCCTTAACTCAGCTTTCTTATTACAATTATGGGGCTATTACATAGTATTGTGCTAACAAACTTATTCTACTTAATAAAGTGGATTCTGAGAATCAAGGTTGTTTTCACACCTTCCCTCATTATTTTCTATGACAAGCCTAAATAAATAAAAAAAAATAAAATGTCATTATAAAATCTAAACAGACAGTTGACTTCCCAATGACACTTATTATTAAAAATAGTTCTAAGAACTCTGGAGTGAAAAAAAAAGTTTCAGAGTACACCTCTAGTTCACACATTCCAAGAAGGGTGTTTTCTTAAAATATTGGTATATTTTACAGTGCAGCTTTCTCTCCTTCCTTGCACAAGAAATTTCCCTTACAGAGATGACAACAAAACAGGGGGAGGAAAAAAAAAAAAAAAAAAAAAAGAGCAACACTTTTTGAACATTACCAGTGTAACCCTGTTGACTACAGAAGTATACATAATTTTGAAAAGTGAGCAAACAAAATTACTCTGGTCAAAGATAGTTTTATATGTGCTAGATACAATAATTCTGTAAGAAACTGCTTACAAAATAAAAATATCCCAACTTGAGTTTTGTGAGAACACAGAGCCCCGTGAAGAACATAGTCTACACAAAAGGTTGGTTTTGTTCCAATTTTTCCCCCTTTACTACATCCTAAAAGGCACCAGGGAAATCAAAATGACTGTACAAGCAGCAAAAATTTGTTTTTCCACAAAACATAGGTGCCAACATATCAGAAAGCACTCCTCAGCCCCCACTATCTTGTTAGATCTTCTGTAATGAAATAAAGGAAGAAAACACAAGAAGCAGAGAGGAAGTTTCATTGTTCTTGTGGCTTCAGCATTCGGTGCCGTGAACGTGACAGGCTCTCAAGGCTCTGCTCCACGGCACCGCCTGCCCCAGGCCTCTGTACCAAAATGTTACTATGCTGCAATTTAAATAATCAAACCGAGACAAAAGAGAACAAGCAAATAAATAGCACAAACTTGTTTACGTTTCTGGCTCTGCCCTCACAGTATGAAATAAAGTCTCTTCAAACACAAACTACATTAATTTAAAAAACAATAATATTTTCCTTTCTCCCTCCTATCTCAAAGTAGCATGAGTTTTTCAAAGTCCTAAATAAAATAAACTAAGGCATTTCCTGTATGTATTTAGTTAATTATTAAACCGATTCTAAGCATGATAATCAGCGCCACTACTTCAATATGAATCTGGGGAAACACACTTTTAGCAAACTGACAGTGCACTGCAGTAATGACCGATCATATGTATCCTCTCAACCCTGCCCTTAACTTTGGAGGCTAATTTCTAAAGAAATGACAACTAACACCCCTATACAAATCCAAACACTTAATTTTAGCTTCTTTTTTTGTGGTCCAGGATTAGTATTACTGCTGGGATTTAAGGAGAAACGCTGGGCTTAATGCTGTGTATGAGAGGAAAATAAAGTCAACAAGCCTGCAATAACTTCCCAAGCTGGGGAGACAACATACTTCTTCACTTTACTACAAGTAACTGTCAATAACGTTTCTGAGGGGGATATTATTAGGTAATTAATCTGCAATATTAAATGCTGTCCTCCCAAGGTTAAAAGAAAGGTAAATACTGCCAAGATATTTAATGACATCATCATGCATAACCATGAGATAAATACGAGGTCTGAAGATTAACTGAATGTCATTCTATTTACATGATCATGAACTTGCAAAGAAAACTATTAAGATTAGAGAATAGAGAAAGTTATATAACAACTACCAATGTTTCAATGTGTTTTGTCTACTCAAGCTCTTGGTCAAAAAGAGAAACCTTTATAGCAAAAATGTCTCACTCTGATATATTTTGTACTTTTTCATGTGCATATAAATTACTGAATATTGAATAGTAATTACTGCAATGAAAAAGACACTCTCAGGCTCCACCTCCTCTTGACAGTGGGAAAATATAGATGGGTTTGTGTATTATTCTGGATGCCAGAAAACTTGCTTACAAAAATATTTCCTGTGCACTAAGATATATTTAGCCTCATAAACCCATAAAACTGTCACAGGCAACCACAAGTACACCTGTAGCCATTGAAACGGGGGGGGGGGTGGAGGGGAGGACGACAACAGAAACTGCAGACTCGAATTTACATTCTTTCTTTGCAATTGTTATTTAGAAACATTATCTTTAAACTCTTACTCAAACAAAAATTAGCTGTTCCTCCCACTCCCCCAAAACAACACTCCCCAGCCCCCCTGCACCCCCAGCATCCAGACACCTATGATGCACACAGGAGCACACATACGTGCAAAGAGAAAGCACTAACAATGAAGTCACAGCACTTCAGAAACACACCTTGTCGTCTTCCAGCCTTTGCAGATGAAGGCAGATCTTATTAGTTTTTCTGCGTCTTCAGATCAAGATGTAGATAAATCCCCCACCCATCACCCTGTTTTTTATTAAAAACAGGAGGGGAAAAAGAAAAAAAAATTAAAAAAAAAAAAGAAAAAAAGAAAAAAAAAAAAAAAGATGCGATCACCAGTAAATTTACAGCCTTAAAAATATCAGCTCTCCATTATCCCAAACCAGTGTTATGTCTTGATGTAAACCAAAGCACATGCTGAGTGAGGACGTGCGCACACAGCAGCTTATCATCTCTGTCATCTGCTTCTAATGACAGCTGACAAACTGGCCACGCTAATCCTTCCCTAACTGCTGATCAGAGAGATCCCCCTTTGACAATCCAGCATGGTGGAGTACTCGAAAATTCCTCCTGCTTCTGTTCTGTTGCTGCTCTAAAAAGCAGTTTCCTTTTCATTGAGATAATAGCCTTTTCTGCAGTCACGTGGCACCCGGGCTACATTAGCAGAGCTTGATGATAACAGAGTAACTCCCCTCCCTCCCTTCTGCTGATTTGAAGTGTACGACTCCTGGAGAAAGCCAAATCTGACACCCCTGAAATCATTCTGCATCTTCCTCTATTGAAAAGCAAATTGTGCTGTCGATGTGGAAGAGGAATATAAGGGCTCTCTCTACTTCTTGCACCGAAACTAATTAGCAAGTACATTTTTCAGCAGTGCCTTTGTTGGGGCACACACATTGGTCATAAACATGTCATATGAGACTAAACTGAATATTAAGCATGCTTAATACCGAGTATCTGGCATGCTAGAATTATTCTTTTCCCCCTAGAGTACTTTAATTTTTTGCCTGTAATTTTAGTTCTGCTGCAATAAATACTCTTCTCTCAGCAACAGCCTATGGTTCAACACCCCCCAGCACCCAACTCTCCTGCAAATGCAAAAAAGCACAAATAACAGATGATCCACACTACAAACTCCAGTGTCAGTGCTTCTATATATTAAGTGACATCATTTATCTTGCTTTAACTCAGTACCACGACAAATATCTTAAGCATTTTTTAAACACACTGTCAAGTGAGGAAACCTACCTAAGTTTTAGCTTCAGAGTTCCCTCCTGAATGCCAAACCCCAGGCGGGTTTGCACCTCACTATTCAGAAGTTTTCCTGCTTGTAAAAGGCAAAGTACACAAACAAACGTAATGCTCTGTCCTGCCTTCACTGAAGTAGTTCACTGACTACAGAACAAGCCTTTCCTCCTCTGCATTAGCACCATTTCCCTATTACCTTGGCACATGGCATAAACATACCCAATTTATTTCCCCCAGCTCTGTCCTGCTCTGACAGCACTGGGCAGTGCAGCTGGGCACAGACCAGCGTAGCCTTACCCAGATATTTTGTTGTTGGGATTTGCAAACTATTTAAGAAAGCTGTGGATGAAACACTGTAAAATAATTGTCAAGCCCACAGAATAACCTTTGCAGCTTTGTACCTGCTCTTTTCCTGTATGATCAAGAAACAATTACCTTCTTTTGCTTTAGGGTAGATATTAGAAAAAAGGTTCTTCCCCCCAAGGGTGGTTGGCCACAGGCACCTCAGGGAAGTGGTCACAGCCCCAGCCTGACAGAGTTCAAGGAGTGTTTGGACAATGCTCTCAGGCACATGGTGTGACTTAGGGATAGTGCTGTGCAGAGCCAGGAGTTGGATTTGGTGATCCTTCTGGGTCCTTCCAACTCAGCATATTCTGTAATTAGTTCTATTTCCATCTTATCCCATTATACCCCTTCATCCTCCTTAAAGACAACATTGATCATTAACTTATGGTTTCTGCAGGAAACTGGAAAACAGTGTTAAACTGCACCTGTACCCACAGGTAAATAAAATTGAAATTGTGAAGAAAGACTGGCTGTCCTGTATGTACGATTTTTGCCAATGCTGCCCCATCACCCTTTCTGTTTACCTCTCTCCCTAAGGAAAGCAGCCCTGCCCAAGGCTCTGGGGAAACGTGCTCCACCCCTATGATCAATGTTATGAGCTGAGGCTCAACCTTTCTGCAGCAGAGCAGCTGAAAATGAAATGGGAACAAGGCCCCTTCTGGAGCAATGTGAATCCTATTTCTACTCTTCTCTATTCCATGCTATAGAGGGAATCTGTGAGAAAGATTCCCAGTCCAGGAAGAAATAATCTGGTTCCATAAGGAGAATATATTCAGCAGAAAAACATATTCACAGTAAATTGAGGGGGTTTATTTTTTCCAGGTCTTTCTCAGTATATCCCTCCTTCTCAAAGCACTACACTGCATAGGGTAAGCAAAGTGAACATTATTTGGAGGTATATATAACTATTATCCCAATAGAAGAGGAACTGCTTTGTAATCTTAACTTTATCTTATTTGCATTTTCTATATGAATTCCTTATCTAAAGAAGATGAATCAAGTATACTAAAATTAAATTGGAAAATGACACTAGTGGGACAAAGCCTGAAGATTAGGAAGAGCATCTCTGATATTCAAGAAAATATATTAAGAATCACCAGAAGGAGCTTTCACAAGAATGCGCACACACAAAACACTTCACTTGTGAAGTACAAAACTAAGGAAAATGTAAAAAATGGGAGTATCCCAGTCAGATACCATAGCTAGAACTATCTTGCTAATATTTACAGGAATCATAAAATGAGAAAATTAAAGTCAAAACAATATGGTGAGCACAAACACAATAATCACAGTGTTACAGAAGGAGTTATGCGTAAATAAAAAGGAGGTAACAGAAAAGAGTCATTGTAGCAATAAAATAAGAGTTGAAGGCTGAAAAAGCAGTGAAAGCACACAGATGTTGTTAAAAAGATTGCTTAGTGAAGAACAGTATACAGATACAGCTAATGGAGAAGTGGGAACATTCCACAGCAGTGTACAGACTAATTCTGGACAAAAAGGGAAAGGAGAAATGAGTGAAACAATGCTCCTGACAGAAAACACTGCTCTCAATGGGAGTAAGGGAACATGAAATGGTGAAATAGGAAAGGCTCTTTGTCTTTATCAGGCAGTGAATACATGCTTCAAATGAAATGACAGAGTTGTTGCTACCTTTTAAATAGTTTCACAGGATCATACACTTAATTTGGGAATAAACAGGTGACATTAAAAACTAGGTCTAGCATTAGAGACTTTTTCATGTTAGGATAAGACACAGACCTTACACAGCAGAAGAGGTTCATCTAAGTTTTCTGTAAGAAATATATTTCATTAATACTTTTTCTTTGCCCAGCCACAGGTGACTTTGCAGTAGACATGGGGAAGATGCAGCTTCACTAAAGCACAATTTATGTTCAAATAACTGAAACTGATAAACAGAATACTGCCTTCATTGCATGTATTTCACTGTTTTTTAAAGTTTGTTTTCTTTTTCTTCCTTTATTTTTTCTTAAGAAAGAGTGAATCAGACAGACAGGACTTACCACAACAATCTGGTGTTCCTTGCCCTTCTAACATACTCACACCTGAGACAAGGACTGGTAAAGCCATCTCAAAACACCTTTTCAGTCTTTTTAATTCCAAAGGATAACTTTTTAGTCCTTTCTCTCACTCTCTATACTATATCCAGGAGGATCCAATTCCACCTTCACAATCCCTTCAATCCTGTCAGTCTGGAGTAGCCAAAGGGGTACCCAAATGGACAACTATAGTAACAGCCCTCATTTGCAAAATAGCAAGACATTTCAAACTGTGTTTGTAAAACTGCAAAGCTGACTCACTAGGCTTTATTTAAGGCACAAGGCCACGGACTTTTAGGAAAGCTGACTGGGCAGCATAAAGTCTCACTCCTTGTGAGAAAGACTGGAAGAGCACTGCACCCAGCATAGAGAATAACCAGAAACTATCGTGACTGACTGCTATGATGCACAATAAGGATATTACTGCTCAGATAAAGAACAAAGACAGTATAGTGATTTACATGTGTTACATTTCAGTAAATGTAGATGCAAACATACAGTTTTCAAATATTAGGTGTTTTTTTCAAACTCCTTTAAATGAACATTAACAAAAACATTGATTTTTCAAGTCAAAACTGAAAACCTGTTGACTTAAATGTCAATGACATTGTTATTTTATCAGTTTAGGAACTCCTAACTGAAAACTTCTAAATGAAAACTAGGATTCTTACCTTTTACCTGATGAAAAAGAAA
This sequence comes from Trochalopteron elliotii, assembly GCA_024734555.1. NCBI lineage: Eukaryota > Metazoa > Chordata > Aves > Passeriformes > Leiothrichidae > Trochalopteron > Trochalopteron elliotii. Next base: position 3,604,252 of record JANPWX010000024.1, on the reverse strand, counting down.
GAGAATACTGCAGATAAATCTAGTTTTTTCTGACCTTTGCACCTCCTCTCAAAGGGCACAGAAATCATATCACTGGAATTTGCAGCATCTGGCATTGTTCACAGGCAGTCTCTCTATTAGCAATACATGTACCTACAGTGCTAAGAACCTTTTGATTTCTGTCCATGCGGGGGCAATGAAAAGACACTTCCTCCTCTCTCAAGCTCTTAGATATTACTGTTGACTTCTCTCTTCATTTCATAAAATGCCCATGCTTCTTGAAGACAGCTCATCCAGGCTCTCATAACTTTCAGAAACACACACCCAGCCATCCACTCAGAGCATTCCACGTAAAAGTATCTGCAACATCTGACTTGAGAATTCAATACTGAGGTGTGTGTGCCATATATAGCAATTAAGTTCTGTATGGGCATGTCCACTGACAACTGTGCTCTTTTTTTTTTTTTTTAAGACAAGTTTGATGACTACGGTTAATTGAAATTTTTGAGAAATAGTGGATGAGGATTTATTTTTTTCTTTTTTCTTTTTTTTTAAATCTCTACTGCTTCATTCTTTTGTCTTTAATTAAGAAGAGATACAAGAGAAGAAAAAGGGGTTCTTTCAGTGCAATCTGGAAATGGTCTGCTCCTGGCTCAGTTCTTTCACCTCCTGCAGACTAAAAAAAGGTTGTTCTCCCCTGCTCAGAGCCTCTGAAGCAGAGTGCTTGCCAGTGCACTCTATAGGTTATACACAGACAGGTGCTCTCTGGTGGAAATGGGCCTCAACCCACAGAGAGAAAAGTTCAAGACCATGAGTTGCCTCCATCTTTGCTGAGGGTACATGAGAGGAACTCAGCAAAGGAAGTTTAGCAAGCAGAGAAAAGCAGAACCAGAATGGAAATACTAGAGCACAGAAAAAAATCTTGTATTAACACAACGTGTTACATAAATGTATTAACATCTAGTCCTACCATGCGTTTTTAACAGAATGTAGCTAAGTTATGAAGAGTCAAGGATTTTTCAAAAAGAAATTACTTTACGCTCTACAGAATGTGCCTTCCAGAGAATACATTTTTAATATCAGCTCAAACTCTATTTCACCTCATCTCAAAACAGAAGTACTTCTAAGGACTTTTAATAGTAAAAGATTCCCAAAATCTGCAGACTGACTGCTGGCAAGATTGAATGGCTGAGATTTGAATTAGACAAAAGTTTAAACTAGATAAAAGTCAGACAAGAAAATGTTTATTATTAATAGCAAAACAAAACCATACCAATTAATCCAAGGATAAGGTAAGTTTTCTTTCACATAGTCTTATCTATAAATAAAATATTTCTAAAAGACATCATATAATTCAATCAAGGTAGAGGATTAAAGATGAAATAATTTGGTGAAATGTCAAGGTTTCTGATAACCAGGCAGGGCAGAACAGTGTAACACTCCAGCTGGCCATAACAGCAACAGTTTGTGAACTCAGCAGGATTTGATACATTGCCTGTGTCTCCCTTGAAACAGAAACTTGCTGTTGTGTTTAATGCAAGTGGGACCTCTATCTTTTAGTTCAGGATACGGCAAATTATTCTGCTGTACCTGGTGATGAATACTCAGGCCTCTGCACTGAGATCTCTTTTTAAAGAGAAGACTAACATTTCCCAGAAAGTCACAAAAATCTCATGTCTCATCAATATTCAGCAGTCTTCTAACTGCTAGTGGCTTGCAAACATTGCCTTGCATTTGAAAAGCCAGTTCCCATAAGAAAAAAGCAGGAAAGACACAGAGACTGTATCTTGCAAATCCTGAAATTCTGGGCTTTCACATCCTTCCAATAGACCTCAATGAAGAAAGGAGATGTTACTGATTGCAACTAGTGTCACTTGCGAGAAACTGGAACACAGGGACAGCTGCTTTTTACAAATTTGAGAATAAATAATAAGCTAATTTAACACTGCATCATGCACTCTCATCAATTCTAACAAGCACCTGAAGCAACACTTCATGATGCTGAGTGGTGAACAGCGACAATGAACAGCAAACATTGATGACTGACCCCTTGCCTTAACCACACAGAATGCGGCACACAGTAAAGCAGGGTCATGTTCCAGATTCTGGTATTATTTAACATCCAAAATATCAGTGGATGAGATGAGTACAGAAGAGAAACTGAAGAAAGTTAGGTTTTCTATTAATACATTTCAAACGGTAATTTCCATCAATATTAGACAGAACCATGATACTTAACTGAGCCCAAGCACAAATACTCCTGAGAACTACAATACCTGGCACTATCTGATGAGAAAACCAAAAGTCAGAGACTGCAGCCTATCAAATAAAACAAAAAGTGAAAGGAAAAGCAGGAGCAATTGAAATTAATTTGACTTACAGTAAAATAATTAAATACTCTCCTATGAAATAAATATCAACTTCAGGACAATTGGTTTATGCTCATTTTTATAATGAGGTAGATGTGACAAAATTGCCATTTAACTTTAGTATTGTGCAAATCCAGAAACTAAAAATCCCACTTGTGAGAATAAAAGAAGAAAAAACCCCACAACCTTTGTGAGAATTCAACAGCAATGACTGAATGTAGGGTATTAAGGAATATTTAACATAATGACAGTTGTGTGTTCAACAGAAACCAGACTTGCTCACATATCACACAAGAGTGCAGGTTTGCTATAAGCAGCAGTAATAAGAAATGACACCTTTAAAGCATGTAGGACAATACTAATTTCATTTAAGTGAAGAAGCAACAAAATCTAAGTATGCAGGCAAATATTTACAGTAGAAACAAGACAATTCTTACAGAGATTTAATTCAGAGCAGAAGTGCTACACAATATCAACTAATCCCCAGTGTGGTTAGCACTGAATATTTAAGTCTATGATAAGAGGAAACATGTCAGAACTTAGGTCTACTGCTAACTCTTAAAAGTTCAACACGCTGAATTCCAAAACAGGAATCTGTTTTACAACTTTACTTTGTACTAGGTTTTCCCTAAAATCAACTGCAAAGTCAGTTCATATTTAAGACTGAAGGGAAACAGATCAGAAGCAGAATACCACTTGATCATTTTAATCTGAAATATTTAGAACATATAGCAAATCCTGAGGACTCCTACACATATTTATGTCATACTGTACATCAGTATGAAAAAGCCAAATGCAATCTTAGAAAATAAATGGCAGACACATTACAACTGCTATCAACTGCAAATAGCAGGCCTGACAGACCTTCCCTCAGTGTAGAATTAGTGACCCATGCCATGTTTATACACAGTAAATTTTCCACAAAAGCAATCTCAAAAGTATTACTTTAATGAAAATATCAATAATATGGGAGGTGCATTTAATTTTCTTAAAGACTGCATTTGAGCATGTTGTACTGAAGCACAAGATAGAAGGTCAGTTAACTGAGGAGAAAAGTCAAGTTTGGAAGAATACATGGCTATTTCATTGCTTTCTTTTTGGCAAAGAGATTCCCATCTTTATCTTTCAAACACATGGCTGTCATGACTCATCTTGAAAAAGCAGTACTTGACAGTTCACAGGACTATTTCTTACAATCATTAGCAAATAACCTTTAATATGAGACTTATGAGTAATTTAGATTTTTACATATTGCCAGTCCCAGGTTCTTAAGAGCCTACATTTTCTAAGCTCCAAGTTAATAATGCAATAATATGTAATATTGTTTAAGCCATTGTCTTGAGTGAAACAAGTATCTTTTTGAGAAGAAATCAGCCAAGTCTAAATTAACTGTCCTTTCTGCTGTATGATTCCTTTTCCAAAACTAAAGAGAAAATAGGCAGGGCATGTAACATATTAAGACAAAAAGAGCTGAAAGAAAACATTTTGGTGGCAGTTTCAACAGCATTATGGCAAAGATACAGACGATTTGAAATAATCTGGACATAAAGTCACATTTTGCCTTCAAAGGTCAGAAATGCAACCACAATCCAACAGAGAGTCAAATCAACTGTGAGGGAACTGATGTGCTCTGTTTCCAAACTACACCTCCACCTGAGAAGCAGGATGCCCCAACAGGGCCACCTTAAACTCCAAGTACATGGCCACTACCGTTGTCCAAAGACAATCCAGCCTTACTTGCTAAACAATATTTCAAGACCGTCTTGTGACTTTGTTTTGTGATGTGCATTGGTATCAACTGATTTGCAGATGACACTGCAGTGCTAATTTTGAATGATAAAGCCACGTAGGGTCCTGGACGTGGGAAGGCTGATTTTCTCTTTATTGCATATGTGACCAGTAGGTCAAGGGAGGTGATTCTCCCCTTCTACTCTGCTCTCATAACACCCCACCTGGAGCCCTACATCCAGCTCTGTGGCCTGCAAAAGAAAGGACATGGATCTGATGGAGTGAGTCCAGAGGAGGGCCACAAAGATGATCAGAGGGCTGGAACACGTCTCCTATAAAGACAAAGAGAGTTGGGGTTGTTCAGCCTGGAGAAGTCTCCAGGAAGTCTTACAGAACCTCCCAGGTACCTAAAGGGGATTTACTGGAAACCTGAGGAGGGACTCTTCACAGGGGCATGTAGTGACAGGACAAGAGGAAATGGCTTTAACCTGAAAGAGGGTAAGTTTGGATTAGATATTGGGAAGAAATTCTTTACTATGAGAGTGGCAAGATGCTGGAACAGACTGCTCAGAGAGGTTGTGGATGCCCCATCCCTGGAAGTGTCCAAGGACAGGCTGGATGGGGCTTTGAGCAACCTGGTTTAGTGGAAGGTATTCCTGTCCATGCAGGGGAGTTGGAACAGGATGATCTGTAAAGTCACTTTCAACCAAAACTATTCCATGATTCCCTGATGTTATGGGAGTTGTGGGGTTTGGATACTATTGTTTTGGAATAGCTACCCAGACACTCTGATAACCACTCATACTTTTGAAAATGCTTCTAACTTAACTCAGCAGAGCCAAGGTTCAGGGACAATCACTTTACTCCCAGAAGAGAGCCTGACAGGAGTGGATGCAATGAAATTTAAGTGAACTGAGGCCATGAATTAACACTAAAGGGAGGCTTTGTTCTCAAACTGGTGTGATTCTCTTGATTAGCATGTTTGAGACTGCATTTGCTTGCTGACATTACTGTTCAAAAAAAGTTGAGGTATTAGGGGGCTGCTGAAGGATTTTTTTTTTTCCTTGAAAGGTTTTTGGAAAAAAAAAATCTGCATTTTCCATTTTTTAAATTTTACACGGGAGGGGGTGCAACATACAATGCTGACCATCCAGAAATGTAAGTTCTTCCAGATCAAGCAGAAAAGATATCTACAGTGCAATAAATTTTACAAACAATGTTGAGAAAACAATAAAGAAGGGCAAATCCACGTCCCTATCAGCCAAGAGAGATGAGTTTCTTAAATTACCTGCTGCCTGGAGATTTTCGATTTAATGCAATTCTGAATACACTGGCTGTCAATACTACATAAATGCATATGCAGTGGGCACTGAGGGGCACATGTGAGAACACTTTTTGAGAGGAGCAACAGTGGAGAGCCCCCAGTGGAAGCAACGAATGATGTGTTGGAAATTAATTAACAGGGACAATTAGAATACTTTAACTTTAGAAAACCAGGTAATACAAGACTACAGCTCCTGTCTGCAGTGATGCTCTTCTCTGCAAAAGTGTTGTTTTAAAAAAAAATCCTGTGGTGTCAATAGTATTTTATGACTTTAAATATTTCATTATACAAGGGGAAAAAACAGCAAAGGAAATATTGAGCTGAGTATCCCCTACATAACACTGACACTACCATTTGTATTTGCAATGGCGATTACTGAGACAGATAAAGAGAAAGAAGTGGCAAAGTACCCATTCAGGGTTCAGGTTCTTAGGAAGCTTCCATGACACAGTATCCCTGCAACCTCTAATACATCACACTCACTTAATATCTGTACTATATGTAAATTAGATTAATTACTTTTATAAATATATAGCCTGCAGTACCTAATCATTCTTAAGAGTCAGAGTGGTGGGTAGATAAGAAAAATCAGACTAGCCAAGACATCAGATTCTACAGCTGTGGGGAGGGCTAGATGAAAGTATCCAATAAATACAACGACCATGCAAAACAATGCCTAAAGTGTAATGGAAGAGAGCCAATATGGAAGGCAACATAAAGGGAAAGACTTCCAAGCAGATGGCCCCTTTTAACCAGACACTTTACTATGGTCTAAAAAGTACAGTCTTCTAAACAAAATGTATTGATATGTAGAAGCAATTATTTTTAACAGTTTTCTGAAAAAGCTCCTACTTGGGAAGAGCACTGCTTTCTTTCGCCATCACACTGTGATTTCTGATTAGTAACATCTTCCCAGTCTTTCCAACTGCACATGACTTCAGCTGTAAGACTGCCCTTTATCCAAAAGTGCAGCAGAGAACCAAACGTACCCAGGAGTCTCTTATCTCCAAGAGGAGTTTTAAAACCTATGCAGGAACCTTCTTGCCTCTATTGTCAGCGCTAGAAAGTCTGTACCTATCCCAAATAGTTAAAAGGTCTTTTATATTTAGCTGGATACAAATGTGACCTAATGTCTGGACTTGAATTAAAGGCCAAGAACTTGAGATTTATGCTAATGTCACAGATCTCATTTCTAGGTAATTTAAGTGTGCCCCACTGAAGACCATTCCTTACACTCTTCCAGAGGCCAAAACTGTTACAGAGAAGCCAAATTATTAAAGTAGCATATGCCAGCAAGAACATGCACAGCAGTTCTGCAAAACCTGTGCTAGATGCCTACTGATTTTCAAGTACAGTTGAGAACGTTCACATTGAAGTGTAAAGGCCTGTTCTTGCAACAAGCCTATTCTTGCTTTCTGCATGCTTTATATCTCTACTTGTATATGTATTCAAGATAAGCTATGCATACACACACATATAACATATGCCTTAATTAATAAAATAAATAATGTAAACAATAAGCAGAGAACACAACTCTTTTGATTACAAGTAAGACCTACAACAAATCCTAGGAAAGATACTAAAAGAAAAATCAGTTTCTTTTAAGCACACTGCTGGGCATGTCAATTAGAAAACGAATGGCTACTAGCACTAGCAGTAATCTCGTCCCCTGTAGTAACTCTACCATGATTTTGATGCCATGAAACTCTACTTTGCTTACTCCAAAACCCAATATTTGCCTCACCTATGACTATTCTTTTTGGTCTTCTCATATTCATTCTTTATTTTTAAAATGTTTATTATTTTGAAAACTACATTTGCACCTCTCAGACAAAGCTGGATATTAACAGTTGAAATCAATTCCTTGAAGAAACCAAAGTTTCAATATTATCACACTCTCATACACATAAAATTATATTAGATTTCATACAATGAACACTTTTTTAGGTAGAGCTGTGAAGGTATGACTTTTATTCTCAGGGGAAAAAGGAACAGACAAGATATCTATAACCTTACAGTCTGCATGCTGTGCATGTCATGTAGCAATAAATAATTCATATTTTGACCTTATGGGATACCTTTTACTCATGGATTTCAAAGAGCTTTTGCAAAGGTGGATATATGTTTTATTATCGGAAGTTTATAGATCTCAGGATAAAGAGAGACATAAAATTACCTATTCAAGGTCATTTAGTAAGCCAGGTGTATTTAAGTGGGTAGTGTCAGGCATTCTGCCTTTTTGGTTCAGGTTGCAACTTACAGGGACACTATGAGAACAGCCAGATAATGCCTTAAACTTCAATTCAACCTGCAAGAAAGCATGATGGATGTTATCTCTGTAAAAATACAGAAAATCTAAACATACTCCTGGGTGAGAAAGGAGAAAAATTTACTAACTTTAGGTATGTGGTAGCAGAATAGCACAGGAATTCTCCAGAATAATCTTATGCAAGCGTTCTGGAAAGGGCACTGGATTCACAGGCAGAGCTGTCAGGATCTGCTAAAGAGGGATGAAAACAAAGCTGTCTTCCTCCACAATGAGATTTTCTTGGAGACCATATCAGTTATCGGAATGAAGCTGAAGAAAGCAGTAGCAGTTCTAGTATACCACAATAAAAATTGTATGGAAAAGTGAACAGTAGAAAATAATACATTTTAGAAAAATTGATTCTATTTCCAGCAACGTTCCCAGAAGATACACCACCAGGACTCAAGGTATGTAAACCAGAACTAGCCACATTAACTGTTCTAGTAAATACTCTTTTTCATTTTCATTTGCCAAAGAAAATGGCATTTTCCCAGATGTCAATAATTAACTCCTTAAAAATATTTTAAATAAAAAATACATATGCAAAAAGCTTTGCACAGAAAACAACTCCAAACTGATATATAAATATGAGAACATTTGTGAGAATGTAGCACAGTTTGTTAGTTAACACCAAAGCAATAATGCTTTGGATTAAACACTTAAGTGTTGCAATTCTCTGAACTGCCTTACCTAACATTAAGTACAGGGCTCCATTCATGGCCTTAACTGTAAAGATTATGTGCAAGTGCTTTCCTAAAGTAAGCTCAGAATGTTTTTTACTTTTCAGGTTGGAGTCCTCATGTTGTCTCAGACTGCTGAGAACTTAGAAACATATGACATGCATAAATTATCTCTTCAGCTGCCCTCTGAAGTGCAGCAGCAGTAGGACCCAAGGTCCTTATGTGTTAGCCAAGAAAGATAACAAAGAAGTAAGCCTTGGGTTGTTTCTCTGTATTGCTTGTGTTTGTTTCTTTTTCCCCAAAGAAAGAAGGTACTATAATCTTCCACAGAGGGAGCTTACTCTGTCCTAATAACGTGATGTTTAAACAAACCAAAGATTTATATTTTACAGGGGAAAAAAATTATCACCACTGTTATCTCTACTGGCTTATAACCATTGGTAGCAAAACAGTATTTCATAAAAGGTCAGGACTTCAAAGATAGATTTAACTAATACCATCACTGAAATGTTTGCTTTACATAAAGTTAGGTTTTAAAAACAAAAAAAGTAATCACACACTCCTTATTCTGTATGTACCAAAATAAGGTAAACCCAAAACCTAGTTACTGGCGAATCAAACTACTATCATGGGGGAAAAAAAAATCTATCCTGACATGTCTATGCAATCAGAATGAAATGGAGTTTAAATACATACAGCATGCACTAAGGAAAGACAGATTTGCCAGAATTTTCCTGGGATTAATTAAAGGGGAATCATTTTAAATCCTTCTCTTCTTCCCAAGCTTCTCCAAGCTGAACTTACTCTATTTAGGTAACAAATGCAAAGTAAGCAGGAAGGCATGTGCTACTTTCAAATCAGAAAAGCAATCTGGTTTAGAGAAGAGAATTTTTTAAGCTTTCAAAATACAAAACCATTCAGAAGACCAAATAAAATACATTCCTCAATTCCTTTGTGCAAGTGGAGTCCTTCAGACAGACAACAAAATGTGCCCCTCATGAATAATTTCCTGCACAAGATTTACAAGAAACCCTCAAAAGTCTTGATGTTCATTCCCAACTGAAAAAATATTTGATGTAATGAAGAGAGAAGCAATGCTTCTTGTTGGAGTTGAGTCTCTGATTCCCCTACCCTACAGCTGGTGTGTAAACGAGAGTATCTGCATTGAGGGCTGGGATAAACACAATCCTCCATGCAAAAGGTGAGGGACAATTACCACACACTGCACGTGTTCCATCACAGTTTGCCCCATACCTTCTCTGTATTTAAGCTCCTTACTTTTTTTTCACCACTACTTTCACCACCTGTGCTTAAGCAGAAATCATTATAAGCTTATTAGCTATAAGAGGTCACGTCTACAAACATGGGGAAGGGTTGGTGCTTGCTGCCAATCAGCTTTCACTAATCTGCACCCTACCAGTGATCCCACTGCTCCTCAGGGTTGACTGTCAGGAGGTCAAAACTATTCCCTGAGCCAACAGGAGCACAAATGTCATGTTACTGTCTCCCTCTCTCCTGCTGAAGGCATGTATCAATCTAACTCCCATGTCTTATGGAAAATGAATGTGTGCAGTTACTTCTTTGGTTTTGAAGGTATTTGTATGTCACACACATTGTGCAAAGCCAGAGATCTTCACAGCTTAGGTGAGGAGAAGAGAAAATCTCGGAAGATCTGCAGAGCTCCTCACACATTTACAAATGAAGAGTATCAAATTCAACACTTTCTTGTAACAAATATTTCACCTTGATTTTGATACTTTTTGTGGGGGGAAAAAATAGATCTAAATCTGAACCTTGTCTAACGTTTCCACTAGCAACTGAAATGTATCAAAAAACCTGTTCTTTTAGTTAGGTCTGTATGGGCAAATTACTGCTTTTATCCTCCAATTACACAGTCAGCAACTTAGCTTGGTGAACAGCATGAAAATAGCTGTGTTATACTACGTACTATAACAAAATTCTATGTATTACTTTATTTGTAATGATTATACAATGGTTTATTGACAACTTTAAAACTTCTCAATATCCCAAATACTCTTGTGACAATAGCTCATTTGCAGAAAACCTAAATATTATTGGTAGGGTGCTGATGATGCCCTCCTGCTATGCTAATTTCAAGCCCAAGTTAAACCAGGTAAGTACTGACACAGGTGAGCAATACCTTGATATAGGACAACAAGGAATGATTCCACCAGGTTTGGAAAGTTGTCCTCTGGAGGCAGAAAAAGCCCACCACTATACTTGAATCTGCATGCAAGGTGCAGTCTAAGAAAGGACAGCTTTTGTCACTTAGTCTTTTAGAGCATGTACAAAGGAAAACTAAATGAGGTATTTAGATAACACTAAAAGGAAACTGAGTTTACCCTTATTGCACACGGGTGTTTCACCTACTTACCAAAGGGTAGATAAGAACTTTTTGAGCCACTCATAATGGAAACCTTCGTACTCAGCTTTGAGCAATACTAGAAGAGTCATTTTAACTATTTTATTTCCAGTAATGATTTGGAAATACGAGCATCTCTCTTATACTGTGGCAAGAAATAATGATCAGAATTAAAAGAATATACAGGCATTATAAAGCACAGGTTGCTATTACAGGTTTAATATACCCCTCAGTTTGGTTGATGTGTTAATAGGTTTTACATTTTAAAGCAGCATACAGGGTATTCATCAGGTAACTATAATTGTTCAGGATATTTCAGGTACTGGAATACAAGACCAGTTATTTACATAATAGCTGTGAAAAGTGTACATCCTTCAGTTAGATTTCTACTTTAATCAGTGAAACTGTGGGAATAATCCCATAATATTTCAATAATGTTTCAATAATAACATTTCAGTAATAATGCTTCAATACCTTTTTATACTTCAAAAAGAACAAGAATATAACAAGACAAAACTCAGGATATTCTGGTTCTGAAAATCACTTTCATTCCCAAGTATGAAACCCTCCTCTTTAATTCATTTCCCCTTCTACTTCATGTATTAAGAATAACCTTTTTCTGTAGAATTGTTTTTGGTTTTTGCATTTTGCAAGTACAACAAATTCAGAATACCTCTATGAAGTTGGTACTTATGAAGCAGAAAGCTGACCATAACTGCCCCTAATTTCAGGTGGAGTAGCTGTCATGCAAAGAAACCTTAATCCATTAAAGTCATGAACACAACAGAAAACCACCTCACACTGAAAAATTATGCTACTACCTTTAGTCAATCAGGTTTTAATGAGGTCTGTGAGGTAACCCTGCCAACCCACTATCTCTGGCAGAGGCCACTCTAGGGCCCCCAGCCCAGCCTCTGCAGGAAGCACAGGGCAGCACTTGTGGTTGTGAGCCGTCTCTGAAGAGCTGGGACATAACAGGCCCAGGCACATTTTGAGTGCAACTCAAACCTGGTAATCTGAAAACTGCTCATCTGTAAAAGACGGGAATGCATCAGTGGGATTTTTAACTGACCCAAAGTTTGTTTTGGTAGTGAGTTTTTTTGTGCATGAGGGGGATTATAAAACTATAGAAGGAATTAATCTATGACAGTGTATGCTGTTTGACATTTGAGGAGAATAGTTCTCATTTCACTGTATTTTAATAACCAGAAAAGTTTCGAAATCTTGTGTGACCAGATCAAACTCCTGTAGTAGCAGTCAGTGAGCCATTTAAGTGCCTTAAATCTTGCAGCAGCAGCTCTTTGCTGCAGGTACAGACATGGCTAAAATGAACACATTTCATCTCCAAAAAGAAATGGAATTACACCCAGCAGTCTATGTACAGTGCAAGCTTCAGCATGATTTAAAAGAAAAAAAAAATAAGCAAATCCAACCAAACATGCTTTATCAGTATTTAAAAATTCTCCCTTCCTCCAAAGAGCATTTTCCAGTATCTTATTTAGCTTACTACCATATGCTTGCAATTTCTACTCTCCGTAGAAGTCATTCTGAAAAACCAAAGGAAAATTTTTGTGAACCACAAATATAATAAAATAACCCCCCTCCATGAAATGGTCTAAAAAGCTTGGATTGCTTCTGCTCCACCTCCCCACATCTGGCACTCGCATCAGATTACAGGCCAGAAGGCAAGGCAAGGAGACGGGAAGGGAGATAGTGGCTGGATCACAGCTAGAAGGAAGCATACCTCCTATAACTCACTCTTTTCCCAAATGCAGATACGTCAAAGCACGACAGAAAAAGCAATTGTGGGAGAAGTCTGCACACGTACATACACAAGGTACACAAACATCTGACAGGCACCAAATTACACAAAATACGCTCAGATGACTTCAGTCTGTGCCCAAAGTGCAACTGGGCTTCTGATTTTGTAACTGACAAAATTTACAGGAAATGGGCAATCATTGGTTTCTAATTCACAACACTTTCACTTCTTCTAATTTGCCACGTATTTCATAGGCACAACAAAACCAGAAGACGCTGAATTATCCAAACGCCACAGTCTTGTCAAATAAGCAGTTTATTGATTGGTCTTTTTGAAGTTTAAATTTTGCAGACTTTAAACTGGTTTAAAACTCAACCAGGAAGACACATGAATCTACACAAGAATCCAAGGAGCTGACTGGGAGTGTTGTTTGCCAGAGCTCTCTCCGGAACCACATTCTCCTCATCCCTTCAAGCCTGCATCAGCAGCACAACAGCATAAGAACTTTCACTGAGTCTTTTAAGCTTAGCAATAAACCTACTGCAGTCTGAATTATCGAAATTATTCAGACTGTTCAAATGATTTTTTTGTTCCAAATGGACTCGGCACACTGGTCAGGAACTCGTCAAGTCAAACCGAGCAACAAAATTGGAATTCATCTTGCTAAACTAATTGACAGCCCTACAAAAACAAAACACAACTGCATATTCAAAACTTTCAAAGACGCCCTGTATTAGTTGCAGAGTGCCTTCCCCTCAGTGCCTGCTGAAATATGATCGTAATTGCTGTGAAAGGGCGAGAGACCGACTATACGTTAAATCCTGCCATCTGTAGGTGCTTTGCACAGTTCCATTTGCTGCTGCCAGGTCAAAAGTTTACCCTATTTTCGCTTGTTCATAACCAATCACACAAGCCTCTGCTATGCGTAATCTTTGACCTACTCTCAAAGCAATTTTTGTATTATATAGTCATATGATTACACTGAAAAAACCCACACATTTTATTAAGAATACGCTTCTTGTTGGTTAGCTTTATAATTATTATTATTTCCATATTCAGTAAGCGTGAGTAAGTGTACTGGCCTTGTTCTTCCCAGTTAACTCCCTTGGAGCACAATCACAGAGCCATGAATTCTCCAGCATTTCTGGCTAGTTGCAATCCAGAACCACATGCAAAACAGAGCTGGAAAGCATTCACAGTATCTGTCATTTTAGAAGTAAGGGGAAAGAACTGCTCGATTTGTACTAATAGGGAGACAAGATGTTTTGTAAACATTTAAATTAATGTTCGTAGTGAAAACAAAACATGTTTCTGAAAAAAAGGATTGCTATAAGAATAACCCTGTATATATACCTTAAATACTAAATATGCAAAAATATACTTCATGGAAACATTCATGCTACTGATATTATTATTACTATTATTATTACATATCAAGGGAACAAGCAGTTTCATGAACAACAGAATTAATTAAGCCTCATCTCCCATTTATACCTCCTGGCTGGTTGACTTTGGTGTCTAGAAAGGTGAAAGCTTTGAAGGAAGTTTTTCCCACAGCTGGGACATTTGTTTAAAGCCTCTCTTTTCCCATCACTAGGATTCCCAGACAACTAGTAAGATTATTTCATGCTGCAACCTTTCCCTCTGTCAGGGAAGTTCCACCTATACTCAGCTACTTATTTTCACAAAACCTGCAGGATCTGAATTTTGAGATCTCTACTGTGCCAAAAAGTGTGATCAAAATCAGCAATAGGTTCAAAAGATAATGAGGAGAGTTGAAGGGATGTGTGTGCATCTACACAAGTGCATAGTGTGACCTCATGAGCCTTGTTTCTGTAGGAAAAGTGTTAAAAATAAAGGAGAATATTTGACCTTCTTCCTATTTCACAGAAAGCTAACTTAGAAGGACCCAGCTAAACAGCTAGCTATACTAATAGATCACCTAAAAGTAATACCACGATATTTAAATCCATCTTGTACATTTTGCTAGACAGTTTTTAAAGAAAAACAGACATACAGGCCTCATTTAACTTGTAATAGAGGAGATAAAACCAGATACTTTTCCACAGATATGTATTTTACTGTAATCTATGAATTGTGATAGATTTGTGATGTTTAAAATTATTTTTAATCTAGCATTTATACAAGTGTGTTCAGTCTTCAAGAATATAAACACAAGTCAGCACTTGCATGAATACTTACATTGCTCCATTTCACATTTGACTCTTAGTTGCATTTGTAAATGTAACAAAAGAATATAAACCAGCCCTTGCCATTGCGATCAGTGAAGTAATATAAACCAGAGAATAATCAATCAAATAACAGCATTAGGCCACTTCCAAGCAGATAATAAAATATGTTCACATACAGAATTCTAATAGTTATGAAGTCAAATAACTTACTGAGAGACAGAATAAAAAATTACCCCAAATAAATAAATCAAGATGTAGATTTCAAGGCAACACCAGTCTACCACCTCACCTCTTTGGTACAGCAAGGACCATAGGACTTAGCAGCTCTTACAGCAAAGATCAGGACCTTAGACGTGCAAAGCACATCTCCTTAGAATATTGTACATGAAGCGATATATTACTTCCATAAACTGATCAGTCTAAGTCAATGAGATGCCTGGAAAACAGAAAAAGCCACTGATAATGCTTCATTTTTTGTAGAGAGAAAAATAAAAACCAAAGTAAAATAGAAGTAAATATTTTAAAGCAAGGCAAGAGGTTTATCTAACTGGCAAACACGGTAACATATGCCAGACACTAGCTATTAGATATTAGACAAAATTCTATACAACAAGCTGTTTCTTATACATATTATATACATAAATACAAAAAGTTAATAAACTGTGTGCACATATACACACAGCATTCAGACATCTGTTATCAGGACTGATATCACCTATGATCCAGGCCAGGAACAAGTGAATAGTCTTTTGCCCAGGGGAAAGCAAGATGGATGCTGTTACAGGAAACCTACTCCACTCAGCTTATCAGCAGCAAAATGAACAGAGGAAAAAGCCCAGTATAAAAGAAGAAGAAAAGGCAGCAGAACTGACTCTTAAGAACACAAGAGGAAGGAAGGCTGAAGGTATCCAGAGGTATCTACAATACATCTAAACACAGGGAAATTTTTCACCTTGGCAGAACAGTGTGATCTAGAGCAGAGCTCAAACAACTGGAGTAACAACTTATCAGGAGATAAAAAGACTGAAGAAGTGAAGTTGAGAATTCAGGAAACATTACTCAAACCCCAAGGTGATTAAGTAGCATGTAAATACTATAAGGCCACTCAGTGTTTTATGTAAATTTGTGCATCTCTTCTAATTTTCTCACAACGCAAAAAGTGATTTTAGAAAGCTTGCAACTGAGCATGAATTTATATTACTCTTTATATTACTAGGACAATTTGGAGAGTTTAACACCAATCTTGGTAACGTGGTTAGTTCACTCATATGGGCCCCATTCCTGATAAGGAGAAACACTCTGTCCCCAGCAAAGAGATCTTTCATGCCAGAGCCAGAAACTTTACAGGGACCTGATGAGGTTCAGGGGAATTTAGAAATACCAGGATTTCATGTAGGTCCACAGAGCAATGACATGAGGGATCTGTGATGCAGAATTTTTCTTTCAGTTTTATTTAAGAACAACAATTCTGCTATACAATTAGAGACCAGGCCAATTGCAGTAACTGCTTACACCCATGCAGATATTTCTGTTTGACTGTATTGGAATTTTGCTATCCAGATTATTTCTATAAACACCCATACAACAAAAGTAACCAGTTTCTTCTACCATCAGGTGATTGAATTATAGTAAATTGAGATCTTAAAGATACCATCCAATTTGTACATGATTTTTCTATTGTTTCATTTTCACCTAAACCATTTTCATTAATACAAGAGCCTAATGATTTCTTAGGTGTGAAAATTCTTAAAACAATGAACCTGAAAAAAGTTTAAAAAATTATAAATCATATAAAAATCTAAATCTTAATTTAGTATTTAACCTTTATGATGATAAAAACATACAACCAAGTGTGGAGACAATTGTTAGAAGCATTTGCTTTGGATGATCTGCACAGATTAAAAAGGTATTCAGTGCTCTCATGCAATGGATATGCATATTATCTCAGGCTAATAAAAAATTTATAGACTACCACTGCATGACAATGAAGAGTACACATACAATTTTATACATTTTATTAATATTATTATTATTTTTTTTATATATATACAGAGCTTTCCATCTTCCCATATTCTTTTCAGGTTTAATAGTTACAGTCTCAAATTAATCTTGCAGCACTTCTAAAAGGCAATATAAAACTATAATATCAAAATTCACTCAAAAATTAGTATTTGACTTCTCAAATAGCAATTCAGAAGTTTGAATCTGAATTATTTCATATGCAAATAAGGGGCTTTTTATATGGCATAGGAGCTTGTAGTTGATAAGGGCATTTTTAATGAAGTGTTTTAAAGGATGTGGTTTTCTATTAAAAGAGGTCATCTATTACAAGGAGTTGGCAATTCTGTTTCAGTGGTTGGCTGCAGAACCTCCCACCTGCTAATTCTCACAGACTTCACTTCCTAGTCCTCGGGGTAGTCACCAACTTGGCTAGCCTGCACATGCCGCAAGTGGCCGTCCTAGAAATCTTATCAAGACATTATCATGGAAATAAAGCCAGACCACAGGAGAAGGGAGGCCCCTCCACTCCCTCAGCCAGCCCTCTGAACTGGATTGTGGCAAGCCTCCAATGCAGTCCAGTTGCTGGGCAGCATTTGCTGCAGCAAAGCTGCTCTCCATCTCCTTTGGTAAAAAGCAGAGCAGATGGAAATTTCCTGTAGGCTGGTCTTGGCCCAGAGACCACTGTTTGGACGACACTCCTTCACGAATAAGAGCAATCCATTCATTGCAACAAGCTGACTGGCCCTACTGTCCTCTTTTACAACACGGCTCGGTCCAATCCCTTCAGTCAGTGATAAAACACAGCGCAATGTGAGCACATTTCATCGCCTGTGCCCGGGTAGGAACTAAGCCATGAAGGAAAATATGGCCATGTCACACTAAGCAAAGAAACACATGAGTAACTTTGGCAAGCACCTAAGATAAGGCTTTTCTGAATGACTAAAGGTAATGTTATATTGATGTTATGATAAATTATTACCTACGGACACAGAGTAAGCAGACACAGCAGCAGAAGCTGTGCAACCATACTCTTCAGAGTGGCAGCTGTATGTTCTTCTCTTAACAACATTGAATAGAAAGAAATCCTTTACACGATAAAAAATATTATAAACCTGTTGTGTCCTGAAAGTTTCCAAAATTTATTTATATGAAAGCAACACTTCAATATATGTAACCACCATGGATTTTTCACAAGATTCAAAGCAGCTCTCACTTTCTTTAGTCTTCCCTTGCCTGTCCATCATAGCTAAAACACTATGGAGGTCAAAGCAGAACTCTGCCCTGATTTCTGTTCCCTTTGCAATTACTGGTGTACATATTTTGTTTGCTATGCAAAGGCTGCTAAGACTGCTTTTCCAAACTCCATTCAAACATGAGTCAAGGTGCTGGTCATTGATGAAGCTTTTTTGGTTGTTTCAGTGACAACAAAATAGGTTTGCCAGCTTTTCCTGAATAAATTAAAACATTGGAGCGGGATGAAATAGTCCTTTTAAGCAATAAAAACAAAAGGTGGTCACTTGAATTTTTGAAATTTCACTATTTATCTGATAGTTGAAGAGGAAAGCTAGGAAAGGGAAAGGAAATGTTTTATATTATGTTTAGGACGGAGGAACCTTCTTTGAGCTCTGCCTAAAGGTTTCTCACAGGGCTTTACAAAATGCAGTGCTACCTACCACATGAAGAAAAGGCACACTCTCAATCACCATATGCAACCAGTGTTGCAGCTTCATTTTCTGCAGTGCTTCCCTGCAGAAAATTTCCTGGGTGAGCAAACTTTCCCTGGAAAGGCTCCTCAGTGGTCCTTTCCAGCAAGCAGAGTACATGGGGAACATTCAAGAGGTATTTGCTGCTCAAGTGCATTATATCAGCAGAGACAGAGTGTGTGACAGGCCTTGTCTGGATGAAAAGTTAGAGCTCTCTTGGAAGGCTCTCCAAGCAGCCTAAAGCATATTTAAACCAACCCGAGAGTGTACGGGAACAGAAGAAGAACTCTTTCTTATCCTTTTGTACTCATGCTTTTCTGTCACACTAAGTGCATGAGTACAGTCAAAGGCAGGATGGCTGAATTAACTCAGAAAAAAGCTGTCCAAAAAAGCTGAGCAATCAGTCCTCAAAAAATTAATGATAAAAGACTTTGAATAAAGCCAATTTGTAATGGAATGTAAGAAGGGAAGTCCCTAAAGAGAAAAACTGTCTACCAGCTCTGCAGCAGGTTTTGCTGCTCCATGCAGTTTACCATGGCAAGATGCCAACTTGGCAAGACTCGCTCCTCTCCAAGGAGCCTGGCAGAGATCCAGCCACACTCACAGGTCTCATTGCTGCTGCCAAGCTTGAGGGGCAACTGAAGACCCTCTTCTGTGAATCTGGTTATGACTGGGGATATTTGTGTTTCAAAATGTTCTTAACCAAGTCAAGTTCCCTCTGTGTTTATACAGTGACTGAACAGGCGAAACAGAATACTTAACCCAGCTACAGAAATGAGCCACAGATTGTTAATTATATGGCTATTTGCACTTTGACTGGAAGAGGAAGTAAGCTGGTTATAACTACTTTGGGCTTTACTCCTGCAACTGCATTGAAACCACATTTATGACAGCTGAAACTATGCAATTTTATATAAATGTAGGCGCTTCCTGTTTTTGAAACAAGTCGTGGTCTGCTTGCCCTTACCTCACAGTAACGTCACTGGAACCAGAATGTACTAAATGTGCTCAGTTTTACTGACTTCATAATCTTATTTTGCTAATTATTTTTGAATGTGTAGATAAAATGCATATTTTGGACTACTGCTGCCAAACATTTCTATTCCTAGGACCTAGCTGTGCTCCTTAGGCATTAGGAAACACATGTTTTTCACGTGTGAGACTGAAATGCCTAACTATCTCTGGTGCGTGCTCAGTCCCTGGTGACGTGGTCATGGTCCCTGTCAGATGAGGAGGCAGGTGTGTCACACTCCCCCCCAGCAGGCAGGCTGCACTCTGAACTACACATGCAGGCAGACCTAACTTTTTCCATTCAATATGCAGTATTACAAATAATTTTTAATAGCAACAATAACAAAAAACTTTTATTATTTTGCACAGTGTAGCATTCATGTGCACATTGTGGTAAGTATATGTTTAATTTTACAGACAGTGAGTGTGGGGAGTAACCACGGCCTTACTGGCATAAATTGAAAAAACCCACAATTTGACTAGAAGATGATTTTGAAAATATTATTTAACAACCCTAATAGGCAGCAGCATGTTTCCTGCCCTTTTCTCTCATTTTGCATACTTATGTTAACTGGAACTCACAAACCAAACTTCTGCAATGAGTACAATTACATAAATCAGCACTCTTGCTTTTCCAGTAGAGAGAGTTATTTTCCTATGAGATTACAGAAGGAAGACTGATACTACTGTTCAAGTGGAAAGCAAAAGGATATCCAGTAATTCCTGATGATAAAATGCAGTCATTCTTACCAAAAAATCCACACACACCCCATTTAATTTACAGTGTATTCCTCCAGATTTAGCTCAGGACATAATGCTTGAGAGTCAGGCATCCCTATAAATCCAAGATATTTACAGTCAAGATAGCTGAAATCCTTAACATAGAGAAGGGGCAGCATTTCTACCACTTTTGTTTTGCTCTCCAAGACCACGACCCCATATTTCAGACCATTAGATCCCACCCTTTACCTTTAAGAACTCACCAGCTTCACAGTGCTAAGAGTGAACAGTTACAGATCTCTTAGTCTCATGCCATAAGAAGACTAAATAAAAATTCAGTTTAAAAGTCCTTGTGCAAAAACCTTCAACTAGAAGAAACACTAAAGCTAAAATTTCAAATTCAATTACACCTGATTCATTGATTTCTCTCAACTTTGAAAATAAACACAGCATACAGTCAAACAGGCATTTCTTAAAAACACTTCTCAACCAAGGCATGGTTTTGAAAGCAACTTACAACTACAAGAGGCTGGTCCTGCCATCCCTCTCTTCCAGGTCATCTTCAGCAGAGACATCTGTCCAACTCTGCAGTTAGGAAGTTCAAAGAGGTCAAGAACCAGCCAAGTGACTGAACCAAAAATGCATCGAGCCGCCTCTGGTTTGGCTCCCTGAGCCAGCTCAGCCCAGAGCTGTGGCTGTGGCTGCAGTGGCACTGGCACAAGTGAGAGGGGGTAACTCTTCAGCACAGAGGGTGCAAGCCACACTTCTGGAAGCTGTCAGGCCAATGTTAGCTGCCATGATGTCACATTTATGGCATCTCCACAAAAACTGGCCACGTGTTCAGCCCCTAACCTCCCAACAAGAGAGAACACAAAAAATCCAATTCATGGTGTCCATCTAGAGGTGCCCAGATTAAAGAAACTTGCTGAGCTACAAAGTCTCCACTCATCTTCTGACTTTTTCTTTAACTGAAGCCTACTGTTTCTACACAGAAACGCTCAAGTCCAGATCTTTGCAAACTTATTTCCCAAAGTAATATGAGCATTTCTAATATGGAGAAGAAAAAAAGGACTTAATGAAGGCAACCCAGATTAGCTAAATGACACATCATAGTGGAACAATTCTGCTGTTAAAGACCATGCAGATGTTATGATGGAGGCAAAGAAAGCCTTTCTTTAGCTACAGCACAGCTGCTGCATACAACTTCAAAAAGACTTGGCACAGGATTTCAGCCACAAAACGTTCCCCTCACTTCATTTCATGAACGTCATCTGCAGCTTCAGTGAACTGCACCAAGGACAAAACCAACACATGGGGAGTTTACAACTTCATATCGGCAGTGGGGCAGCTTTTTGCACTGGCAGTACTCACGTGCACATTCAGAAAACTTGACTATATATGTCCATTCCTCCTCAGCCCAGCAATCCCTCAAAAGCAATGATATCCCACACTGCTGTCCCTCCTATTTATGCCTCCATTATCTTCTAAGTTAAAGAAGACAAACTACTACATAACTAACAAATATTAAAGCTTAAAAACCAGCTGTAATAAACAGACCATTTCCTTTGCTTTTTAAGTAACATTAGAAAGTACTATCTTAACTTCCATTCACATCCCTCATACACTAAGCTACTCTAAATAGACACCCTGACCACAAAGCCGAAAACGTCATAGCACACAATCATCCTGTATGCACATGGTTAATGCCAGTCTTGAATTTTCCATGTAATATATACATAGCACAAAGAAAATATATATTCACTGTCCAAATTCAAAGTCCAGCTTTCCTCTTCAAATATGTCAAAGTATTACAGCCTAGTACATAGGAAGAACTTGCATTGATTTTATAATATTTAACAATAATGCAGACAGAATGTAACTTGATCTGCATTACATTCGTGATTTCCTTTCAGTGATGGTAGTGTTAAGAGATATACCTGAGAACTTTAAGATGCATGTATGTCTATGCGATTAAATTAAAACATTTCTGACACATGGGAGCAAAATCTTGAAAAAACTATTTTAAATTTCTCCCTTTTTTCTTCTCTTAATATTCATATGACGTCAGCTTATTGACTCTATGACATTCTTAGGCATCTATCATGGGAAGCCATAAACTGCTTTGTCACCTACAATATTTTTCCCACATCTGCAAATCTACGAAGAATTAGTCCAAATGAAAAAACAGCAATAGGAGCAACTAAAACTCTATTAATATTTAAACTTCATAAGTAAAAGAGACTAGGAAAAAATGCAGAAATAAAGAAATAGAAATGCACTGGAAGAGGACTTTTTAAAAAACTCACTCAACTACTTTACTACCAAGAACTTGATACAAGGCTGGAAACCCACAACTTTAAAGACTATTAGTAGTATTGATTAAAAACAGTGAAAACTCATTAAACCAAAGGTAAAGCTTGAAATACTAGAAACATTAACCACAGTATTACTGTATTCATAAAAACAAAACATTTTGACATGACCTACTTTAATAATAGTAAAAAAAAGTAAAGAATATGGGCTCTAACCCCTGACTCTACTGATCTTATAAAACACCATCTACTTTTCCGAATTAGCAACAGACTCATGAAATTGAGCCAATTTGTTCAACAGATGTTTCAGTTGACTCAAGAGAAATTTTACTTTTCTATTGTAGAAATAGAGTGAGCTGAGTAAAATTCCACTCTTATTAGCAGCATTCAAAGTATATTAGCTCATAATTAGCTGCCATTCCCATTCCTTCTTTCTTTGACATAGCAGAAAACATTTTCCACTCCAGATCAGACGTGACACTGAAATAAAGTAGGCACATTGATAAAAACAAGTCACCCTCCTTCTCTTCCCCCCCCGCCCGTTTCATGGGACACGCAGGAATGGCAGAGTTTTTATTTTCCTTGGCATTCCTGTCTCACATTAGCTGATAATCTCCCTGGTGTGGCTGTGCCAGTGTGCTGCCCTGCAGGCCCACAACACCCCTGCTGTTCCAGCACCGAGCTCTCCTCCAGCGGGCTCTGTGATCCTTTCGTAATGTGTGCTATTGCATCAGTCTAATTGCAACATAATTCTCAATACTCTAGATAAAGCAAATAATTTCATTTTTAACTTCTGCTCCTAAAATACAGATTGTTTCCCTGCCACCCCCACTGCCTTTTTTTGTTTAATTTCAAAGATTTAAAGAAAGACTTGCACACTGCACAGCAGTAGTCAAACAAAAATACCTCTTGCTTTCTTAGAAAGCAGCACTTAGAAATATTGCTCAACACCTAAAGCATTAGTGCAGCCTTTCACAGAGCCCTGTGTAGTAGATCCCCTGTGAGCTGGCTGGAAGGGGAACGTACATTCTTGCTCTGTGTATTTATAATAATATTCAGCCATTATAAAACCTTCATAGATTTCTACTCTCTCTCTTCACCAATAGAGAGTAACAGCTTATTTGGCAAACACACTCACTGTATTTCTAGGCACTCTTGGTTAATTCATAAAACCTGATTTAATGTTAGATATTTTGCATTCAGATTAGCTAAGTTGAAACAATATTTAGCTTAACCAGGCCTTGGCCAAAAAATTATCTGTTATCTACTGATTACAACAGCATTGTAGCTAGCTATGGACATCACACTGGAAAAATACAAACCCCATGCCTGAGAAAATGCAGATGAAATTCTGACTCCAAGCCATTCTGATAGTGGGCATTACAAACACTCTCTACTTCATATCTGATACAATAACCAGGCACAAGAGTCATGTGGCTGCAATGAATGATGAATTTACATGTCATTTTAATTTTAGGTACATATATTATTTGAGCTGACATCATAAAAAATGCTGTTCTTCTTGCACCCCAAATCATCTTGCATGATACAAATGTCTACACACTAAAACTAATCTGGATGCAAGCACTCATAGGAGGAAATATCAGAAGCTAAGTCTCAGAAAACCTAAACTTTGCCTTTGTTTGCTTTTGTGGCATGGTATATGTCGCAGTTGTGTCATACCATTTCCCCAGCACCTCTGCACTGTTCAAAAAATTACAAAATTACCACTAATCAAAACAATAATCTGTCTAACTCTTGGCATTTGGAATATGGTCCTATACCTGATTTACTGCACACTACTCAAACTTTTTTTGGAAGACAGAACAAGTGATTTCTTTGTGAATTCAATGGTGCAGCTGAGTGCTCCATCAACATAATGGTTAGTCCTACCCTTACTCTGTTACTCCTAACTTAGAATAACTGTGTTATTCCTAGCTTCCTAACTAAAGCAGTGACAGCTTTAAGGTCAAAATGATTCTCCAGGTCTAAAGCCAACTTTGTCTCCAGTTTGGCATAACTCAGACTAACTAATTTTTTCACAGCACTTAGCATTATGTTGTGCTTTACATAGCACCTTCAAACCTCAGCCCCCACTGCCTCACCCCCAGTTACCAGTGGTCAGTACTTTTCCAAGAATGATCCAAAGATTTCAAGTCATCCACAAGAAAGTAAGACACAGTTGCAAAGACATGAGAAAAGCTAGGATTGAGCAACTTACCTAGCATCACCTAGGAAGTCTGCAGCACAGCCAGGAAGGGAGTCCTGCTCGCCAGGGCAGCATGCAGCTGCACAGAGCACCAGAATGGCTCCTGCCTTCTGCAATCCCCTGCCTCGTCCACCATGCACGTCCCGACTTCTGCTGGAAGTGAGGCAGGGGTACTCCAGAGAACAGCCTTCTCCAATGCATCAACCAGATTCATTCCCAGAACAAGTCCATCCTGTGCACAGAATGGAGCAGGGGTCCTACAGGAAAAAAACAGAACATCAGCATGTCATTTAATATCATTAAACTGAGGAGCTTCCTCACAAGGGGCCAAACAAAAGATATTTGCAAAGATAAACTCAGTTTTGACAATTCTTGACTTGGACACTACCACATTGAAAAAATGTTTGCATTCACCACTTCTAGAATTAAGAAACTGAGACATCAGATACTGTGACACTGACACCTACAAAAACAGCAGTTGGGTCAAAATTTTTGGATTTACTGTGCAGCCTTTGTGGGAAACTAATATCAAATTGTTTGTAAATGTGAAATTATTCTCTGCATGGAAATTAGCCATAGGTGATGACTGAAAACATTTTCAAGGAGCTTCTACTGAAATCAAAGAGTGTTTAATTAATATTCAAGATCTCTGGGCCTTCCAGAACAAACTTCTCTGCCTGTTTTCCTCAAGCTATATCCTCTGGCCCATGTTGATTCAAGCCTTGGTCCCTCTTCATTCCTACCTTCAGCACCCCTGCCAAGTCTCTCCATACTCTGCTCCCCAAGGATTTTAATCTCTCCTGGCTCAGTCACTTCCAGGCTTGGCCAGCAGTGCCACACTCTCCCCTTGACTCCCCATTCTTCCTTCATTCCCCAGTATTAACTCTCACTCTCCCACCAGGTCTGCTCCCCCGTTCACAGGCCAGGGCATTTTGGGGCCTGGACCACACTAGGGTCCCACACATGTCATAGTCCCATGGATTTGCTTCTGGCTCTCAGGCACTGGGGTACAAACCCAGCCTCCTCTTCCAAGCCACACATGCCCAAGACACCATGTGAGATCTGTAATTTCTTTAAAAAGTTATAGTTTGTTTCGATCCTGAGAATTTTGCAGTGCTGACAAAGGCAAAGTCGTGACTCGTAATCTGCTCTTCTTCCCCAGTGCCCTTCACTAGTGCTTCCCACACTCTAACTCCTAGTCTCTGTTTCAAAGCAAGGGACACAGAGCATTTCCAAAAAAAGATCAGGTTTTTTGTTTTGTTTGTGGGTTTTTTAAAAATCTACAGTGAGAAACAACTTTTTCCACACATGCTCACAGACAGCTAAATTATTTTGGCAGCAAAAAAAAAAAATTAAGCTGGCAGCAACTGCTTGGCCCCAAAGGCTAACATTTTGTAAAGTTATAAAAAACTCCAAGGAGCATCCTATACTGGGAAGTATCAGGCAGCCTTTCTTACTGCAACTTCTGGCACTCTCCTTTCAGCCCTTAAACAGCTTAACTCATTCAGCTCACTCAAACAAGAACTGTGCAAACCTTATCACCTGAGAGGTCAAAGTGAGGAGTAGCAGCTGTGGGTGCACAGTGCTGGAGTGAGCCCCATGCCATGCAAACTGCCTTTGCCTTCACCACCAGTTTTGTTGTGTGCCTACAAGTAATGTACAAAGAGCACCATCGGACAGCACACGGTGCAGCCAGAATTTCTTCAGATGTTTTCATCCTGGAGGTACCAATGACTGCCCGAAAAGCTACAGCTGCTCAATATACACTTCTAGACCAGGAAGACCTGAAATAAAATGGGTTAGCTTCATTCCTGATGAAGGTCACACTCAGCTAATAGAGATAATTTAAGCAACACCATTTTACTTTACATTTGCAGTAAATTAGGAGCAGCCCTGCATAAATTACAAAGGGAAGGATAACTTCATGCAGTATGACTGCTTGTGATCACCCACCCCTGCCTGGAGAGGAAATAGCCTTACTAAACAAAATATTGGGAAGCTTCTTCTTTTCTTTCTCTATTTGGTTATTTATCTCAGCATGAAAAACAAATGCAGCATGCTGTCAAGTAATGTACAAAGGAAATGCTAAATACCTAAAAGAAAAAGGAAAACCTCTCAAAATAGATAACATTCTTTTAGAGCAAAGTCCAATTTACAGATTTTTATACCGAGCTCTTAAGAGCAAACAGGGCAACAATTTCCTGATGGCTCTTGTAAATATTCTGTACAAATAAGGTCCATAGGAGGAGACCAGGAAAAGATAAAAACATTCACATGCTCACAGGCAGATGCTAATTATGACATGGATTAAATTCAATATGACATTTCTTTTTCAATAAGAAATAAGGAATGACTAGCCATTCCTGTGAGATCATATTTACTCCAGAGACATTTGACGCCCCTAATTCTTAACAACTATGACAAAAGAAGTATGGGACCCACATGCACACTCCTAGAACAATTATGTTAATTCTTATGAAAATAAACTGAGAAGCGTCAACTTCAATGTATAAAACAAAATGAGCATTAAAAGCTCACTTCCATTTTCCAAAATTACTAATAAATAATCTTATCATATTTTGAATTCAATTTAGCAATGAAACTGGCTGTCAAGCATCCATATTAGCTATATGTACTTTTTTTAAGCCAGGATAATTATCTGATCACTAGTTACAGTTCAGATGAAAAATATAATTAGATCGAATGAAGCTTCAGTACTTTAATATACAATCATGGAAACTACACAAAACTTCTTGCTTAAAAAATGAGAGCAGAATTTCATGCACTATTTCATTTGGCAGAGTATAACCTACTTGCTGTCAGCAAAGGACTTTTTTCAGTGAAGAAAAAGCAAAGCATCTGAATTCATATAGCATTGCCCAAATGATTAGAAGTATCAGCCACTGCTAGTTGTCTCTTAACTGTAAGCAACTGCAATGGATTTTGTTCCTACAGACCACTATATTGTGCTCCTAAAAACTCATGTGAAATCCAGCAGACCTCCAAAAAAGCTGTGTTTGCTTAACATAAGCTAACCTAATTATTTTGTCATCAAAATCAATATTTATGGGCTAAAACACTACTTCAAGTAGGAAAGCTTTAATGTAAAACAAATCATAAAACACTGATAATGGATATGCTTGAAAAGGCTCTAGGATTGCATGTATTTATGTAAGATTTGTGAATATATAAACACTTGGTTATATATGTCAAGAAAAAGGTGAGGCTCAGTGCAGTGAACTAAACATCTAAAGACTAAGCTTCTTCAGAACAGTGTATTCCTACAAGGACTTAAGACAGCTGGCTGAAGTGTATCAAATATCTTCCCTAACAGCAAAGACTCATCCAAGTCCATAAATTCATTGTTTCTATTTATTCTATTTTTTAAGTAGTTTCCGGCATTTTTGAAATACAAATTATTACCTGAAAACCTTCTACAGCTTTTTATTGTTAATACAATTATCACAAAGCCACACTACAATACAAACAGGATGCTTGCTATGATCAACAACACTGGCATTATTTGGTGAGGGTTTCTTCTCTATATGAATAAAACAAATTCTGTTATAAATTCTGTTAAGGAAGCTGTTCTTTAAATCATCATAAGGGAAATAATTCCCTACAATACTGGAACTTTCAATCATCAAAAATCCCCAAGTCATGATTCCTTTTTAATCTTAAGAAATTTCTCAAAGAATTCTATAATCCTACAGAACTATAAAATCCTATATACTAGCACCATCAAAAAACTACTTCATGCATTGATCAACATGTATAGTGTAGTTTACGCTTTCATTTCAATCTGTTCAAATAACATGACACAATGAGTTCAGTATAAAACATTATGGTTCTTATGCAAATTAACAGACTCCCAACATTAAGGTTACTGCTCCACAATACATTGCACACAGCTGCTCACAGCTTGCCTGCACACTGAAAAGTAGATTAAAATGGAATAATAAACTTTTACCTGTATTCCATTGATTTTACTGACTCGGGGCATATTATTAAAAAAAAAAAGTGAGTTACCAGTACTGACAACAGCACCTACAGCTGTTGTCAAAAAAAAAAAAATAGGAGAACTGAGAAATATTATTACTCCTAAACATATAAAAATGCATGTTATGCATAGGTTCCTTACCAAAACAATGAACATTAAAGTCTATTAAACTCTAACATACTATTTGTGCCTAATTTGCGAAATTCTTAGAATAAAATGTCCTTTTTTACAATACCTTGCCATGCCAACACTGTGCTCAGCTCCAGAAACTGTAGGTCTTGAGCTTCAAATCCATGATGAGAAGGAGCAAAGAATATTTTCTAACAGATACTGTGTGAGGAAATGTGAGTTTGGTGCCTCAGTGCTTGACAGCTCTGATTTAATACTCTGATTTCTCCTCTACTGCCTGGGCTACATTTGTAAAACTTAATCTCCTTTTTGATATCTCTTATTTGAACCCACAAATTATTCCTCTCATGTAAAACATCCCAAACACCATCACATTATTCTGGAAAGAAATGCTCAAAGTCTGCTGTCATACCAGAGTACTGAGCCAACCTAACAGTTAACCTATTAAAAGGTTCCTTGCTCCTGTCCCTTTCCTTGCATTCATCCTATGCTGCTCAATTTATCCTGCCATGTCAAACTGTCTCAGCCACTTGTTGATGCTTCTCCCCTTTGCATAAATAGATTAACTCCGGCTAGCCCAAAGACTAAGAATCAGGCACGTTCACTGCCAGGTAAGTACATTTGATTAAGCTAGACCAGCCCTCTGAAATCTGATGACTATTGCCATCTTTCCAAATGAGGCTGAAGAATCTCTGAATACTCCAAACAGCAATTTCCAAGCTGTAATGCATGGTTGATAGCCTCAATAACTGCTCTACAGCTAATCAGGCAAAACAGTATCACATACCAGCACTATAAATACCTAACTTTCACAAAGTTAGAACAGTAGCCACTGAGAAAATTTATCAATGGGAAAACATCCTCAAAAACTTAGGGAAGCAGTCAGCAATAAAGCCTGCCTGTCCCAGGTCCTTGTACAAGAACTAAAGAAAGTCCCCACGACATCAATCTGCCCCACTCATAATACATGGTTTCAGGGGCACATCTCTCACCTTCAGCCAGTGTGGTGGATACCAGGGACATCTCACACTTAACACACTTCAAACTCTTCACTGCAGCAGTTATAGAAGTTTTTGTAAGTCTTTCAGCAAAGAGGGGGGAAAAAATCAACAATAACTTCAGTACTTTGGTTCAAATTATGCTGCTGGATTTTTTTTTTTTTTAATTTCATGCCAAGCATGGCATTTTTTCCCCCCTTTAAGCCAAATCATCACAAACTCACTATGAAACCCATAGAAAGAAACAGCTTCTCTATCACATTCTCTCCAAATGAGAAATGGTTTTAATCCTTACCTGCAATGACAGTTACAACACAGAAGCAAAGAATTATTATATATTAGTTCTATGAATTCCTGACTCTCAAAAGAATGTACAGCATTTAAATACAAGTCTCAAATGAGAGAAATCTACTCAATTTACTAAGAATAATACTATGCATATGCATTTACATAGATATACACACATTATATATTAAAAATACAAAATATACATAACATATATATAATTTCTAATTTCTAAAACAACTTCCCCAAAAATGCTGCTCAATTCTTCTAAAAATCAAACCAGTTCCAGTGTTATGACTAAATGTGGTGACTCATTTTCTTCTTTGGTTCCAGGATTTTTTTCCAGATATCCCCAGAAATAAGGAAACTGCTTTTGTTTCTGCTGAACACAAATAAGTTGCCTCTCTCAAAAGTGAGAGAATATTTTAGTCGCTTCAAGCATTCATTAAGTGCAAGTGGGATCAAGTGGAAAAGCTGCTATACCTACAGCTCAGTGCTGCAGTCCCCAGCTTTCACCAAGTAATGCTCTCATGCAAGGTAGGGTGCAAAGAAACTCTGACTACACATAAATTAAAGGAGGTAAAGAGAGATCCACACTTTGCTACAACCTGTCATGCTCACTGCACCTATTCAGAGCACCCTGAACACCCCCATGTCACATTTCTGCCCTCCCCTATTTCACAGACTATTGACCCACCTCATCCACTCCTTGAGTCATGTGAGCACTACTCCTCCCTTCAGCCCCTTTTTGGGAAGCTACGGGCCATTAATATGACTGCTACCTGACTGGTTTCTAACCAGGCAGGCCAGTTTTACTGCTATCTTAATGACTGCAAACGAGACAACTGCATTTTCCAGTTTTCTCAGTGAGTAGCCACTCCAGCAGGGGACATGAGGAAACACTGGTGCACACGCCTGTCCATGGCCCTGGAGACTCCCAGCTCTTGCATCACACTGGCTGATACCACTGCACATGCACAGGGCAGCTGAGCATGCAAACCAACCACCTTCAGATGAAAATTATTTTTTCCTCTTTAAAAAGTGGCCAGCTGGCATACCTGACTATTTCTCCTCTTGCATGACAGACAGTAGGACAGATGTCAATTTCTATCAACAGACTGCAAAAGGTTATGTAAGCCATCCTTTGGTAACACCACGGCTTCCTGTCTCACATTTCTTCAACTTCCTCTTTCACCCCACTCCCCATACACCCCAAATCCTCATTCCCATCTCTCTTCCTCCTGGTCATGAGATAGGTCTATCAGAGTGCCAACTTTCGGAGCTGCACTAGGAGGATGGGCAGAGAGGGAATTGAGATATAATGCTGGAAGGTGTTAATGGCCACCATCAAATGGTTCTTTCATCTCCAGGCAATTACAGAGCTGGGCCTGCTAACCAGATGCAAGAGGCTCCCTCTTTCCCTCATGTCTTCCTCCTGCATCCCAGACAGACGGAGGTGCCATCAACTTGAGTCCAAGGCCCTATAAACCAATTAGAGGTTTATTTTGAACTTAAAAAGAAGAAAAGAACTGTCTTGCCTTTATAGATGTCAAAAGAAGTTTGCAAACCAACAGTGCAACTCTGAAAGAGACTCTTGTAACAACTCCTGTCTGCTTAAAGAGGTGGCTGAAAATATGCAATTTGATTGCTGAAGTTTAACAACATCTGAAATTCTCAGAAGTTCTTATCAAAATTATATGTATAAAAAAGAGAATTTTTAAAAGCTTCAAATACTAGATGAAAAGCATGTAAGACTGGTTAGGTGCTTTCTACTAATTAGTACTGCTTTTATTATACAGGGCAAGAAAATGACAATTTTTTTCCTAAACTGGCAGTGAACAGCCAATTCAATAAGCTGCGCTTT
Organism: Trochalopteron elliotii; assembly: GCA_024734555.1. Taxonomy (NCBI): domain Eukaryota; kingdom Metazoa; phylum Chordata; class Aves; order Passeriformes; family Leiothrichidae; genus Trochalopteron; species Trochalopteron elliotii. Next base: position 3,572,295 of record JANPWX010000024.1, on the reverse strand, counting down.
TGTTTTCTGTGACAGGGCAGTGGAAAAATCTCTTTCATTTATTAGGTCTGCAGAGACCAAAACTGGCTGGGTGTCAAACCTGCTTTGTAAAAGCCCAGATCCATTCAGCCATGTGTAGATTCCATAATTCTTTATGACCTGTTCTCAGTATCAGCTTCACAAAAGATGAAACTTTGGTGTCTTCCAGAGAGTGTTAGTGCAACCCTTTATAAAACGAAGCAAAAACCTGAACTGACAGTTCAACACAGAAAGGAAAAAAAAAACCCTAATGGCAGTGCCAAATTAAATTAGTTTTAGATTTTTTTTTTCCCAGATGAGCTTTGCATAAAGATATAAAATGAGGTCTCCCACAATGGTGGATAAGCAAGCTGTATAAATATGTAAATTTTAACAGCTCATTGCTCCATGCCCCACTGCATGCACCTATGCTTAAGTGACAGTTTCATCACCTCGCTAGTGATTGCAGAGTATCCAGAATTTGTCATGGGGACAGACAGGGCAAGGCCTTAAGCTGAAAGGTCTGATGGCAAACTGAGATAATAAAACAAACTCTTTTTTTAGGAGGATGGGGCTTTCAAGATAGAATAAAACTAGGAGGGTGGAATGACTGACTTGCTTTTAACTGCAAGAATGGCTAGATGGCTTTGATAAACTGAATAAAACCTGCTGCCCTGTTAAAAACTACTTCTCATATCAAATCAGGTGCACACTATATTATATCCAAGGAAAAATATTAAACTTCAATTTCCAGTAAAGACACTCAGCATCACATTCTTTTATTTCTTATAGCAGATGTTTATGAACAACAGCACTCATAACACTTTTTAATCTCGGACTGTGAAACTGAAATAACCAATTAATCATTTTATTTAAGTGAAATATTCTTGGCTATGCCAAATTTCCTCTGTATTTGTCTATACTGACAGCATTTGCTTGAATTGTCCCACTGTTATAGCAATGCATTTTTATCTATTGTATTCTTTAAGGTAAAAAGAACTGCAAACTAACTCACAAATGTTTCCCACATTATTAAGTACTGTAAATAATCATTTTACCATTAAACCAAAGAATTCTGGTGAAACATGCAATATGCTTCACAGATGCTAGAAGTCTAGTGTCCTCATTCCATACTCAGTTTGTAATCTTGCATCTGACACATATGTAAACATTAGTAGTCTTAACAACACCTTTCCATGCAAGCTACATGTATTTATCAAGACAGATAAACATGCACACATGCACATGATTTTCTTCAAAGTTTAATAAAATCTGCAGGGTCTTTAGGTCTCCGGAAAGTACGTGTGATTTTTATCACCACCACATAAACAGCCTTCTTGAATACTCCTCTCTGCAGTCTGCAGTGTGCAGATCACACGAACACAGAGACTCTGAACTTAAGTTTCATTTTCACAAGAGCACAGGGAATGTTACATAGCTCTATTTCTCATACAGAGAAGGGAATCTGTGCTCCTCACACACAGGTCTGCCACAATCCAAACTTCAACCATAATTTGCTGATGGTTTTAGGGTAAGGAGTAAAAATTTTAGAAGTAAACAAATGCAGCATTCATGAATACAACATAGAAACAAATTAGAACTGTTTTAGGAATATGATGCTCAAATATGGCTCATTTAACATTTTCGAAATCTGCTGCAAAACATTAAAACTCTAACCTAATCTTTGTTCCTCGCTTGAAGCTGAATAGCTTTGTGTTGCCTCTAAAAATAGGGAGGGAGCAGTGGGGGATGGGAAGGGGACTGAATAAGAGGATAAGTGGGAGTGAGAACTGATACATCATACTGGCAGTAATTTTAAAAAGACTAGTGACTGGTACTCTTAAAACTATGGCTTCCCCAACAAAGTCAAGCACTTTCTCAATTATCAAATAAAAAAGGTCATCCTGTACTTTTTATTTTGTACATGCACATGCAAAGGAAAAAAGGAAAAGTTTTGTTTCATCTATGACCAAAACCATCATTCTGCAGTCAACACTTTTAATGAAATACAGGCCAAAGGATTAGTCAGAGCAGTTTCATGGAAAAAAAAGGAAATCTGTATGAAAATACAACCACACCATATAACTAAACCCAAAAGAGAATCCTGCTAAAGTGGCTCCAAATATTGTCTTACAAGGGTCCCTACAAGGGCTTCCACTCACTCCAGCTCCACAGCAATTAGCAGCAACTGTAATAGCCACTGCCCTGAAGATGAGAAAGAAAACTAATATCATCATTAAAGCCCTGAATTAAGTATTCCAAGTATCAGATGTGTCAGCAATAGAGTCCATGTGTGTTAGAAGTGTCAAGAAAATTCTTTTTTTCATAGAAGGAGCAGTCAGGGATCTGGCAGGGAAGGCTATGGGTGATGGTACAGGGGAGGCAGTCGCTGCTGAGCTATTGACCACCTGGAAAGACAAGTTATTTCAAAGCTACCATGTCACAAACAAGATAAGAAAGTCAAGTAATTGTGTCTGCCACAGGAAAACTTGTGATGAACCAGAGGATGAGCACAAGCATGAAGCATCACCAACACAGCACTGCAGGCCTGGCCCTGGACAAGCAGAAGCAAGCACAAGCCAACACTTCCCTGACTTAACACTAGGCCCATCTCAGCTGGGGCTTTATGTGAGTAAACATGACTCCAGGAGTTTTTTTCAGAGAGTTATTTTTAAATACCTGACCATACGAGCTTCCTTGGAATAGGAAAAAAGGGAAGGCAAAACTAAACAGTCATTACACATGTATTTAAATATAACATTAAAAAAACCACAAAATATTTAAACTTACTAGAAATGTGCACTTTCATTTTAATTTTAAAGTTGGCAGTGGACCTGGACCAAAAGAAGGTTATATTCTAACTGAGATGAAGCAGCGTGGATTTTCTAAAACCTGTCTTTAAAATATATAAGAGGGGGGAAAAAACCCCAAACTTGCTCAGAATCTCTCACTTAGAAAAGTGGCAATTTGGGTTTGAGCTCTTACTCAGAGATGTGCTAAAATCACTCAGAGCTAGAAGAGCTGAAGCAGGAAAGGCAGTAGAAGCAAGTGCACAACAGGAGAACGTGGCTGTACAGAGCTCAGTTAACAACACCCATATCAACACATTAGCTCACGAGGTTTGACACAGAGTTTTCCCAAGAAGCATCTGCACTAATGCCAAAAAGACACTTGAAAGTCTTTATCTACTTCTGTTTTAAAATATGGACATAAACACATCTGGATCTATGAAATCACCCCAAAGATGCAGTGGGATGCTCATGGTCACAAGCATTAAGCATTATGAAGAGAAAAGGCTGAGACCAAGAAAGAAAACAATTACATCTAATGGCATATTTTGGAAATAGTGATACTGTTTGACTGCTGCAAATCTAAAACCAGCATTTTTTCAGCAGTACTTGTTAATATATTTAGAATCAAATTCTGTAACAATACCTAAAATTACAAAGCAAACAACTGCTTGAAAACATGCTTTCAGTACACAGAGTGAAGTGTCTGTTCATCAATCAACCCCAAATCAACTGTCCCCTTCTGTTTATTTGGGATACTTTTACCTGGCACTAGCAATAATGCATGCAAAAATTTGCATAGTTCTGCCATAGTTGTGGTTAATTATGCATTGCTGAAGTCCTCAGCAAAATTATTTGTCAAACAAAATGTTATGACAATGAAATAGTAGAATTTGACAATGGAACAGCGAAATTTAAATATTAAAATTACGTTACCTTATCTCCATATATGACAGTAATTAATAGTCATTGAAAGAATGGGACCTTTTTCTGGCATGCACATTACCCTTCAAGGTTACTTAATTGCTTACTCCCTCATTGTCCTTTCATGTTCTAAGTTTGGACTTTTATATGATTAGAAGAAACTGATTTTTTTATTTCAAGGAAAGTACACACCCCACATCTCAGAGTGGAAAACACAGACAGCTAAGATTTTTCTCAAGTAATAAACTCCCAAAAAACCCTCAAGCCAACTCTCTCTTCCCCTGAACCCACCAACAGAAGAAAAACACCAAAAACATCCAACCCCAAGTGATACTGGTTAATACTTTTGGGTTTACTTATTTTAATATTTGGATATTCAATACATTTTCATTTACTATGTGTACAAGTGCATTTCTCAAATGACAAAGCTTCTCCTCACGTGGCAAAGCACTAAAAAAATTCTGCACTATCTGGAGCAGACTAGTTTCCTTTCTGCTACATACACCCCATATACTTGAGATGATCTGATAACTTACTTCTGGTTTTGCACAATTACTGCAGCTAATGAAATTTGTGGTTGTTTATTAGAGAGAGAAAGAAGAGGTACATCGGCTTTAAACCAAAAACTGTGATGCTGTATGAATCTTTCCTACTGTGGCCACTTTAAATGTCCATTTAATTACAAAACAGGAATTTCTTTTATGAGCTTCTAGAGTTTCTCTCAAAGTACACAACTTCAAAAAAATTATTAAAAGAAAAACAAACCCCCAGAAAGAGCATGAGCACTCATACCACATGTACCACTAATCATCCACAGAAACAGAATAAACCTCTCTATTACATACACATTTGAGTACTAGCAAGCTGTGCACTTACTTGTATATCCCTACACATCCCAGAACCCTTCATTTTAACCAGAGTTTAGGTTAATGGTTGCAGTCAATCTTCTTTGAGGTCTTTCTCAACCTAAATGATTCCTATGATCCAAGGCAATGCATTTTGGGTTCCCTCACCTCAAAGAGTTGATGAAAGGCTGAAGGCAATGAATAGAAGGGGGAAAGAAATGAGACTTGTAAATATTACAAGGGAAGATTTGGAGTTCCAACCATAAATTAGCTTTCTTCAAATTTCATTCCTTGGTATTTATAACCAGTTACAAGATAATAGTTAATTTGGCATGAGTGTAGCTGAGTATCTGCAGGAGACTAAAGTCATTAAAACCATCTGCAGACATCAAGTGGAAGTAAGTGATCCTTGGGCTACTTCTTTCTGCTATTACCTTTGTACCTTGAAGAGGCACTGCTGCCTTTCCACTGATATAAACCTTTTCAATGTTCAACAGATATAAGTTATAAAACTGAAAGAGGAAAAAGCACAAAAAAACCACTCACAAAATCACTTCACCCCATAAAACCAGGTTTCACGTGACAATAAGGGCTCTGATCTTGCTCACTTTGTTTCCATGTTAGCGTACCCCAAAAACCCCCAAACAACTACAGCACAGGAATAGAAAATCAAGCTCTTGAGTTAGGACCTAACTGAGCTTGCCTGAGGAAATCAGTTTCCTCACATGGATGAATTATAATGCATCTAACCACACAAATTCCAACTGTGCTGCCCTCTGCACTCCACCACAGTATTCACTGTATTCAATGCTTTGTCTTATTTCCATTGCACAACTGCACGCACCACTTGGTGCAGTATTCAGAAATGTTCAGTGTCGAGTATTATTTTCATAAAGGAACTTTCTATGAAGTTCACAAGCAAGCTGACCTGCTTCACTTACAGTATCATTTGTGTTTGGGATCAGCTTTATGCTTTCAACATGAGCAACAGGCAGTATCGAAACGGAGGTGATTATTATGGAAACTCAGGCCTTTCTTTTCCACAGTACTTAGGAAATACGTTCATTTAAATATTCAAACCACGTAATCTCCTAACTCAAAGTACAGCTTCTCCTTGAGAAGACTGAGCACTCAGCATTTTTGCAAATCAGACCAAAGCTGAGCACATGCAATCAAGATGAATACTTGGTGCCGACCTCCAAAAAAAGCTGAGTGACATGCAAGCATCACATGGGAAGCTGGTGGCAGAGCCCAGCGCAGAATTCTGCTCTTTACAGCTGCCTCGGTCAGAAGACTATTTTTTGACTGCAATCCTTGCCCAATTCAGCTTTAGGCAGACACCTACCATGAAAACTTGGTGAAGACAGAAGCAACTGAAAATCAGATTTCATATTCATATTGAGATCTGTCAGCATATATTATACTACCAGTTTGCCTTTAAATATTACCTTCTCCAACTTTTTACCCCTTTTATGTGGGTTGTCAGCTTTACAGGCCACAATTTTTTATGCATTAAATTTTATTTTATATATATGCATGTTTCTACATATTTATGTCTCATATGTAAAAACAGGTTTCTATGTTTTATATATCTATAAAAGACTACAGCCAAAATGTTATTGAAATATTAATCAGTTAGACTTCAGGATGAGGGGATAGGGGAGCCAATTCTAAAATTTAAGCAAATTAAGTGTGAAAGAATGAAGTACTCATTTTGGAGGAAAAAGGGTCATTTGATTAAAAATTTCTCAACTAAATGTGAAATACATTTAAAACATACTGCTAATGCAACTCTGCTTTTTTGGCATCATATTTGTTGCTGAACCACTCACTCATGAACTACTAGCATGAGCTTCAATACAAATGCAATGTTTAAATTACACAGCCCCAGTTCAAGACTTCTGTGAACTAAGAAAAATATACTGATTCCAAAAGCCAGATGTTTATCATGCTGGGGAACTCAGGGTTTCACACGATAACATTTTACATCTTTCCTTTTGGGTTCCCTTTGAAGGACACTCACACTATTTATGTGCCTAGTGACAAAACACCTGATACCACTACAGAAAGCAGGTTAGCAAACCAGAAGATCTGTTGTGATCTATTGCTCTCTCTCTGTATGCATTTCACTGAGCAGGATGACTGGAAGAAACATGGGCAAAAAGTGATAGCAAATTTATTTTTTTAAAATTAGAATTACAGAGCTTGTTTAAGGAGAAGAAAGTCATGGTTCCTGCTCCTTGGTCCCAGGTCTGTTTCTGTTTTGGCTTTCTGTTTGGGTTTCCTTTTTTTTTTTTTTCAGTGGCTCTGGATCAAAATAACAAAAAATATTTTTAAGAATTCATAAGGGAACATTGCACTGCCCTTGCACAGCTACTGCTGGGGAGGAAGGACTGGATAGTAACCTTCACTTCATCACCTGAAGCACACCTGAGCTCTCTTTCTGGAACATATTGTATCTTAGCACATAACATGAAAACTACTAATCATTCCTCCCCCAAAAAAGTCAGATATGATCTTGTCAAACAAACTATATTGGTTAGTTTTAATTATATTGCTGTGTTTTAATTCCTGGTCAGCCTTTACAAGATTCTATCTAAGACTGGACTTAACCTGTTAGGACTAGAATAAGCGACATCCTGCCCAAAACAGTATCAAACTTCTTCTCAGTATATTTAAATTTTCCACATGTGACAAGTCCTGGTGTGAGTGTGGGGCTGCTCAATAAAAAAGAAAAATCTACATTATCAATATGGATAACTCTGCAGATAAGCCCATGAAGTTATGGACAGAAGTTGACAAACTAATCCAGTATGTTCAACTGCTTTGCTGTTTCATATCCTGCTGAGCCAGAACAGGAAAGGCAAGTGTTTCATCATCAGCTCAAGAGCTCAAAACATAGTGAGTAATAATTAAAAAAAAAAAACAAACTAAAAGAAACAAGAGAAATGCACTTTTTATTTTCTGTGTCGTTAATTACAAAGCTACAGTTTTCTCCTTGGGTTGCTTTGCTTTCTCTTTTGTTACTTTCTACTATCACAAGTTTCTGATTTAAATCTGGCTTCTCCCCCTCGCCTGCCTTGCTTTGACTTGTTTCACATCATTACCAAGTGCCTCAATTCTCTTCATAATATTCATAGTTTTCAATCAGTTTTAATCTGCAGTGTTGGTTTCTCATTGAGACTTTTTTAAAAGTAATTCTTTTTCAAATCACCTGGCTTATCATTTGTGTGTTTCACATTTTTTGTAGTGTAAAATACACAAATACACACGAATTTATGTGCACCTAGCTTTAGAGAGGTACTTTTTGTCCACCCCTAACTAGTCCAGACTTGATCATGCTTTGAAACCTGCAGCACGTTTTTTTTGGTTGTGTTAAATCATCCTTTTTATTTCAAACAATAGGATGCAATGCCTTTTTATTCAAAGTATGGTGCACAACATCTTCCATAAGGACATTACCATCTCCATATTTAGAATGCCCAAAGTAATGATACTACCAGAGAGAAACTTAGTATGTATTCCTCAGTTTGTAATCTCCCATGGTATCCTCCTTTTCTCCCCTTCTTCATCTCTCAGGAGGGTCAACCACTCTCACCTACAGTGTGACTTTAGCAGATCTTCATCTTACACTCTGTTACAAACATTTAGAATTATCTCCCACAGGGTTGCCTGAAAAATCACAGCTAATTAATGACACCATTTCTAACAAAGTCAGATGCCCTCAATAGGCTTAAGTCTGTTTCAGTTTTCCTATCATAAATCTGCACGTGAAGTGGGAAATACATATTGTTCACTTTCCTAACAAAGTGAACGTTTTTCTAAAAAACCCAATCAGTGTATACATACTTTTTTTCCTTTGCTATATATTTATAACCTTGATCAGATATCAATATGCTGGAAACAGCAGTCTAAAAAGTCCACAATGATTTCCCAAGAGACTCTTTAACTTGATTTTTGGCTTATTTTCATCTAGCTGCCTTTTGAGGAAGTAAGTTTACTTATTTCACCACCATCTTCATTTCATTGGAATGGAAAGTGAATTGAATGGAACCAGGAAGATTCTAACCACAAAGAAAAAGAAATCTACTTCAAATGAGAAGCAGAAAGTGGCAGAAACTGTGGACTACAAGTGTTTTGCAGAAAAAGTTAATCACAGCTGTACTAAAATTAGCACAGCTACAGAATTACCATCTGCATACCAGCACGCATGACACGACAACTTCATTGCTTTGCTCAAATTAAAGTCCAAGCTCACTGAAGTCCTCCTAAATTATTTTGTTTTCAAAGACACGTTAAATCCCTAAATTATGTCAACACTCATTGCAGAACATGATCATAATTCCATTTAAAAAGTGTCTGGCTTAGTTTGCTGATGACATCACTTAGGGAGGAAGGTGCTTTTTATTAGAATGGCTGGCACCCTGGATCCCTGCTTTCTGACTCCAATTTATCTTACCCACCTAAGTATTTTCCGTGATTATTTCTCATGCACACAAAGATCTGCCATTCATTAAAGGAGCATTATTAAATTAGTATCATAATCTGTCTCTGACCCACATAACTTCAAAAAAACCCCCAGAAGATCAACTTTATTCTCCTTATTAATGAAGTGAATAAAGCAGCAAGACAAGACAATGCAATAATCTCAGTCCACAGATATATAGGAGCCATATAGATCCCTTTCATTAGTTAAGCAGAGAAAAGAAATAACAAAAAATGAAGATATGAAAGAGACAAATTTGAAGATGGTATTCTATTATAGTAGTTCTAAGATGTTTTATACATTTTAAATTTTATTAGAACTTTAACAAAATCATAAAATTGCAGAATCATAGAATCATTGCAGTTGGAAAAGACCTTGAAGACCATCCAACAGTCCAACTGTTAACTTCACACTGCTGTATTCACCACTAAATTATGTCCCCAAGCACCACAGCCACATGCTTTTTGAACACTTCCAGGGATGATGATTCCACCACTTACTTCCCTGGGCAGCCTGTCAGAATGCCTGACCACCCTTTCAGTGAAGCAATTTTTCCTCATATCCAATCTAAACCTCCCCTGACACAATTTGAGGCCATTTTCTCTTGTTCTGTCCCTTGTTACCTGGAAAAAAGACCTAGCCCCACCTCACTACACTCTCAGGTAGTTGTAGAACATGTAGGAGGCTCTCTTGAGCCTCCTCCAGGCTGAACAACTCCAGCTCCCTCAGCTGCTCCTTGTAAGGTTTGTGCTCCAGACCCTTCACCAGCTTTGTTGCCCTTCTCTGGACACTCTCCAGCACCTCAAAGTCTTTCTCACCCTGAGGGGCCCAAAAATGAACACAGGATTCAAGGTATGGCCTCAACAGTGCTGAGTATAGGGGGACAATCCCTGCCCTGCTCCTGCTGGCCACACCATTGCTGATACAGGCCAGGTGCCATTGACCTTCTTGGCCACCTGGCACACAGTGGCTCATGTTCAGATGCTGTCAACCAGCACTCCCAGGTCCTTTTCCCTCAGGCAGGTTTCCAGCCACTCTGCCCCCAGCCTGTGGTGCTGGTGGGATTGTTATGACCCCCCAAAAATGTAACTAAAAGCAATAAATATTGGTTTATCACTTCTGACTGATGTAAGAAATGCTTTAAATAAAAACCTTTACAAGGTAGTGACAATGTCAGAAACAGACACCACACAGTTCTAAGATTTGCCAAAAAGGCTTCATCCCATGACACAATAAAGATGTTCCTGATTTAATAGGAAAAACAACACATTTGCAGGCAAAGAAAATTCCACTTCACAATTATCTAAACAAACAGATAACATTACAAATAAGAAGCAGAAGTCTTATGGGAAAAAGCAAACAATCTCCTCATTAAAAATGCCTTTTGCTAGGCACTTTTACATACATTAGAAAAGTGACAAGTCTGCTGATGCCATTATACAACCCTTACGTACGTACACAAGTTGATTTTCATATACAGCAAAGTGTGATAAGATATAATCAATTACCTAATTGGTATAAAGACTCAAAGAAAACTCTTCCATGTGTTCCCAAAACCAGAAAATAATGACATCAAGTCTCTTTGCAAAAGAGAGATATGAAAGATTTAGCTTTATATACCATCTGTAACTCTAATGCCAGACTGATGTTTCCCAGAGAACCGATCTTTTCTCCACAACTGCATCTAAAGTTTTTTCCACTACTGCATACAGAAAGAAAACCTCTCTGATCTGACACCTTGACAGCAGTTACTTGAAAAGTTTTATTAGCAAAAAATTTAAACGACTTATATGGACTACACCCAAATAACAGATGTTTCAACCACCCTACAGAATGGGTTTTAAGAAATCCACAAAATAACATTAACAAATAAACAAATTTGCAAGCTTGTTCTGAATTAACTTTTCTTCTTAATTAGTTCTAGTCCATCATCTCAAGACTAAGCTTTGACATTACTTATGACAATGCAATGTATCTTGAATGCATCTTGGAAATCTAAACTAAAATTATCGGTTAATTTAACATGCACACAATGAATTGCTGACTCCCATGGCCACCTAGTTTAACAATGATTATTTATACTAAAGCTTTTGGTAAAATAACAACTGCTTCTTTAAGAGTCATTCAACAAGTCCTATGACTAACAAAGCTTACTTTCCTACAGATTTGTGCCATGTGGTTGGTTGACCTTGTAAAGCACTTCCCATGCCTGAGACATGGATGAAATCACCCTAAGCTATGCCAACTCCTTTGGATCTCACACCTTTCCTTCCTCAGTTCAGCCACTAATAATGTCTCTCTCCTCTTGACTTAACTTTCTGTTGTTATAAATGTCTTTTTAAGGTATTTATTCCTCCTCCCTTTGAGATATTTGTCTATTTTTACTGAAAGGGCTAATAATTCAAAACTAACAAGCAATGAAACTCTGAGATAGTCAGACACTGCAATCATAATTGCTTCTACTGCAAAAACAAGTTTAAACATTGAACTTCTAAAGTTTCAGTGGTCATCTTTCAAAGAGAAGGGTATCTCAGTAGGTTTGACATCAAGTAGAATTTCTTCATGGAAAGGGTTTTTAAACATTGGTGGTGGGGTCACCATCCCTGGAAGTGCTCAAGAAACAACTTAGTGTGGCATGCAGTGACAAGGATTGGACTCTGTGATCTCAGAGGTCTTTTACAACTTCTGATATAGGGAAAGAACAGCACCTTTTCTCTCATTTGTGCTGTACTACACATAGAAGAGGAGCTGCAGTGAATCACAGAAAACCCGAATTTCTGGAAGCATACAGCTAAGGCACTACTTTGCCTGGAAATTAAGAGTGATATTGAATCTCCTATTGGTTTTGACCTAACTAGCCCCTTGGTAAAACTTTTAAACAAAGCAATTCTTTGTTCTTCAAAAAGTGCTAAACCTCACAAGTTAATGCTTAAGCTTCCCCCTAGGCTTTAACTCCATCAACCAGCAGTGCTAATTAGACTGAGCTAGGCAAATCCATCAGGAACACACCTTTAAAGCCTGGACTAGACAAGACTGAACACTAATATAAATTGAGTGGGTAAATTTATTAGCATAACCACCTAGGAAATATCCCACTAGGCTTGTAAGCATGAATGCTATAAGGTGCAATAATATAAACAGATTAAAGGTTTATTGAAAAAAAAATAGTGGTGACACATTGTGCTAAGTGAATACACACCACTTAAACCCAACATAAGCTTTGCCTTTAACTGGACATAGGTTACCATCTTCCAGCATCACTTAAACAATAAAGGTCTAGCTTTAATATCTCTGTGATATGATGATATTATCTCTAGGATGAAACCTTCAGCAAGTTATTATCTGTGACTGGCTTTGGTTCTGAACTGATGATGACAATTTTGCAGTGGAGCTAAGGTCCCTGTAGCCACCTCAAAGCAGTGCTGGTGATTGGTATTGCACCCACAGCACCCAGCATACACTGTAACACAACTTAACTTTTTACCATGGGATCATCTATTCTGTGCAACTATCACAGATAATGGCAAAAGGCAATCCATGCAAAAGGGTAAGACTATACACAGAAAACTGAGGTTTAAGTGACAGACAACAACTTGCACCAACTGCACCAATGTGAGTTCCCCTTCTCCACACTAAGCAAGATTTTCAGTCTAACTCAGAAGAAAGGGCAGCTCATTACCCTTTGGATATTTCAGCAACACGTGGGTGAATGGTTATGGACTGGGACACAGTGGGTGTCTTGCAAGCGGAAACCTGTGTTCTCCTCTGACTACACTTTCAGGTGCAAAACTCGCTGAACCATGGGATACAACAGCACCCACAGTGCACAGACTACTGAACACAAGGAGGATCTATTCATTTAGTATTTCTATTTCTAAAAAAAGCTATATAGAATAATTCCAGATTATTTTCTGCACAAGTGCTCTAGCTTTTTGCAGTTGTGCAGTTTTATTTGAGGTTATCACACAACTGGGAAATCTTGCTGCCTGAAAGTTCGAACAGATTAAAATGCTGTGGTTTTTCTAGAACTATCTTATTGGAAATGATCCTTACATTCAAACCCCTCGAAAGATGTTAAGCATGTGCCAAGCCGCCTATTTTAGGCTCATCTTCCATCCATCTCCTTTATAAGGGCAAAGTTTTCCAAGTGTGAAACAATCCAAAGCACTGGTTATATATTTTAAATGTCGTGCCAAAATCCTAATTAAATTTCCAAACAATTTTTCAATTATTTCCCCTTAACTTTTGCAAAATAATGTAGATTTCAGTCTCCCTCAACCCACACTACCATCTTTCAGAGTTAAAATCCAGAACTAAATGCAATGACCACACTACACAAAGTTTCACAAACACGTACTTTAATACTTTTCTATTTTTTTTCATTATCCAACAAGCAGTCCAAATAGACTACAGATTTCAGAGGAGAATTTTCAATGGACTGTAGAAAACAATGTGCTAATAGTTCTTAACTACATTTTTACATTAACTATATAACTATGGCACAAAAAAACCCCAACAAAAACAAACCCAGAAAAGACAGCAGTACTGTAACAAAACAAAACTTATTTCTGCAGACTAGCCTTCTCTTATGCAAGTTAAGGCCAGATACCAATTGTATGCATGTGGCTTCCCGTGAATGATGCAACCAACAGCAGAATTCCAGTCTTATCAGAGACCTGAATGCTTTCCCAAAGACAATGTGCTTGGTTTTTCTTACTACTGAATCTTTCTTGCCTTGTCAAGTCATGAAACCTTGGCTCCAACCTGATGAATGCACAGATTCGACAGAATTTGAAATCAGACAGATTTCCTAACATCAGCTATAACATTCATGAAGAAAAGCAATAAAACAAAATTTGAAAGTAATGCAAAAAAGTGGAAAACAAAACCTCTAAAAGGCACTATACTCACCATTCCTTCACTGATTTAATATCATTCTCAAAAACTTACGAGATGTTAGATATGCAGCTCTCATTCATCTAGCAGAAGGCACTTATTTCTAAGTTATAACCTGAAGCCTAGCAGAGTTTTGGGGTTGGGACAAAGAGAGCACTAGTATTATTAAATCACTAGCAAACTAGAACTTAGACTACAGCCGAAATAGTCCATCCTCACAGCCTCCTCCTGCTCTTCAACATACAGTAACTGCAGTTGCAGCTAAAAAATGCTTTAAGTCAACTGAAAATAAGAGAAGCATTCTGCTGTATTTTTAATTTTGCTGCATCTTTATGGCCAATCTTTGCTTGCAGTCTTTGCAAGTCAACTGTTTCAAGCAGATGGGAAATCAAAACAGTACTCAAAATAGAGGAAAAAATTGTTTTTAAGGCAGTGAAATGAAGAAAGCATTACTCTACTGAATCTCAGTTATGTTACAGAGCACTCTCTAAAGACCCTATGAAATATAAGTAAAAGACTTAGAACCTGAATAAACAAATACAGGTGAGAAGTACAGGTTTCCTGCCCTTTTACAGGACAACTATTGGAATATTAATTTTCCAACCTACTTTCAAAAATCCAACTCATATTCTAACTCACCCTCCTTAAGTTCTTATCTGTGATGAATTCACTCTTTCAACATTTGCAGCCTTCTTGCCAAATAATAGCAGTATTTAACTGTACTTAACTCTTTAATATACTACTATTTTGTGCAAAATGTTCTATATTTCATAGGACAAAAAAAATTTGAGTGACGATACTGGGGGTTTCACTCCCTCTGCTGAGAATGTAACTGGGAAAACTGTAAAACCTAGGGGTTTTTTTCACCGTTCTGCAGAACTGGGGCAGAGGGCAGGAAAGCAGTGCATATAGGCAATACTAAAGAAATTCCAGATCTTTTTCATATTAGAAGTTTATTTGAAAGGTCATTTTAGAACCACTATATAATTCCTCAAACCTCACTGTTGCCTAGTAAACCTGCAGAAAACAAGGTTTTGCCAGATATCCCGAAAGTGGACAAGAAATACACATTTCTGGTCTCTTCTCACTTCTTTGCAGGACAATTCCCTATTTCCATTCAGGAAAGCCAGAAAGAATAAGCACATTACAAAGGAGTGTCACTGCTTAACTCCTGACACATTCTCTTTATATCTCAGTCTTCATGGTAACTAAAATCACCATGCTTGCTCAATAAGTTCATCATGCTACAACTAGATGACTTTCTTGTGAAGAAATGAGGAAGGCACAAGAGATGTACCTCAGAACAGTCTGTACACACACCTAATGACAACAACCTCTTCAGGAAATCTCGAAAACCTATACGGTTTGATATTTCTGTTTACATTTTTGCACCAAAGGACCTGGCTAAGAACTGAAGTGTACAACAATTACCTAACAGTGAATGTGGGGAGCCAGGAATTAAACAGCAACATCTCTCATGCAAACAATTATCATGTTCTAGATCAGACTAAAATTGTTTCCACAGAAATGAACTAGCCCCCTTATGATCATATTTGAGGAGCTGGTCCTTAATGTAGCTAGATATGACATGTTGGTACATAATAAAGATTTCAGGGGTGGAAATACTTAACAAAGAGACTAGAGGTTCAGAAGGAAACTAAATGAGGCTCTCAACCCAAGAAGCAATTTCAAGAGATACTAGGGGCTGTATTTCCACAGAAAATGTTTCCTTCAGACATGAAACAAGTAACCTTAGGCCCTTTCATTAACATCCAGCATACTACAGATGTATTTGATTTAGGAAGTTGTGTCAACATGACTTCAGTAAAGTTATCTTGCTTTTCAATAAACACAGTCAAAATGAAATTTCTCACAAGGATTCTAATATTTCAGTTACATTAATTGCAAATTCATAAATCTTTTTCTAGTCTCCAATGCCAATTCTGCCCCACCCGCACTCCATGGAGAATTTAGATAAATAGGCCAAACAGTCAAGAAAGTCTCACACATTTGAGCTTCATGTACATTAAATGCACTTTATGCAAACATTCTGTTATGTAAACATTTATTAATAATTTCCTTATATTTAAATTTAACATTCACATGGAAATACAAGGCTGTATGACACAAGGGTTGTTTTAATTAGTGCAAAGAAATTAACTTTTGTTAAATGTCAGCCCATTTAAACAACCAGAGCCTATGTTTGGGTTTTGAGGGGAAAAAAAAAGCCATACGATAGTATTGGTGAGAGAAGCAAGATGCCCATACCAAGCACACTAAGAAATACAGAGATGTCTCACTGCAAAAAGAGAGTTTTAGTTTTAGCAGTATCTTGGCATGGGTGTAAGTGAATTAGCATTACAGCAAGCGAATTCATCTGCAAAGCAAAACCTACAGACACGTAGTCTGTACTAGCAATGACACATACCAAGTTGTTCCAGCAAGACCTTGCCACTTAGAACAGAATATTTTCGTACTCCAGCCACACAGACCCCAGAGACTCAACCCACATTTCCTGATTTCTACAACAAAGAGTGTCATTAGCTACCAGCATCATCAGGAATGCAGCACTACAGTAACCATACCTAAAGAAACCTTTCATCTAGTTTGGGAAAAACAAAAGTATGGTGAGACTGGTATGACAAGTTAATCAACTTTTAAGCTATTAACTTTAGCTTCAAACAAGACAGCTCAACTAGTAAGCACACAGTCCTACACACACAGAACCTGTGTTCAACTCAAGTTAATACAAGTATTAAATGTTCAGTTTAGTCTGCTTATTCCAATTCATTACTTCAGTTTAGTCTGTTTATTCTAATTCTCTACTTCCTTTTGTTTTCATCTGATTCATCTATCAAGTAATGCATAATTTCATAAGATTTAGCTGCTAATTAAAAGTCTCAAAGGAGGTTCTCTTTGCTACACAATTCCAGCACGGGATTCTATTAAGAGCAGAGATTCAAGAGTTATTTTACTAATATGCTGCTGCTCAAAAAAATCTGTACTATTAGGTTGGAATTATGACTTTTATGGGGCTTATCTTTTTCTGCAAGTTGTGTTTAACTGTTGATTTTAATAAAGCACTAAAATATTCTTCTATACTCAGACACAGTTGAGTCTTATAAGTCCTAGTAATCTTATGACTTTTAATTCCTTACATTCTTGTATGTAATTTTGCTATGCCACAGCCAGCCTAGCTGCAATGGGAGCCAAGACCTCGCTATTCTGACCCTGTGAGTATGCCTCTCATTATTACATCTTTTGCCATCTTACTATGTTTTCGTAAAATAATACTAAGGCATGTATTTTTGCTTTAGCTTATCCCTATTATAGCCTATTTCATAAAGTAGATAATGAGAATAATGTGCACAGATGAGGAAGATATCAATACAAACAAAAAAGAAGTCCCCTAGGCTTCTCATGTAAAACACAGAAAAAATGTACTGTATTTTTTAAAAAAACACATGGAGGGGGGCTGGAGGGGGTGTGAGAACCAACACATAGCTGCTGAAGAATATATCGTTCCTGCTTCTCCTGACCAGAGAACATAAGATGGGGTATTCATGAAATGTCTTCCAGCAACCCCACAAATCATCTTGCCTGGAACAAACCTGTGTTTCCAACTCTGTTCAGACAACTAACACCTCTCCCTATGTACCCAGGCTGGCTGTAGTACTGCCATTGATTTTTGACTACATGTGTGCACTGAGCTTCTAGAGATCACAGGTTAAGTAGTAGAGATAATCCTGTTGCAGTTATCTGTAATTTGTTCACATAAATGTTGATTATATTGGCCAGGCTGGTGGAATAAAACCACTCGCTGTTCTACAGCGTAACTGAGGAACCCTGTGTGCAGTTCACCTAAAAAAGTGCAACAGAGGTGGTATTCCTGGCACAGAACTCTACTTTCCTTAACCTGCAATTCCTTCTGCATTTTGTTTAGCAGTGGCCTTATGTGAACAGTTGTATCAGTAAAAACTGCAACCTTCAGGTATCTTATGTTCTGAAAAGCTTTTTTTTTTAGTTCCTAAGTTAATTACAATTATTTGTGTGTCTGCTTGTTTAACATCAGAGAAATATAAAGGAAAAAATATCTGAAGGACAACTGAAGTGTAATTGATGAAATCCTGATTTAATTTTAAATTTTTTAAATATTTCTAAATGAAAACTGCAGAACTTCTCAGATTTCAGCAGCACTTCTCATCAGCTTGCTTTTCATTAACTGTTTGATTCTTAGATCTCTAAACTGCCACTCCAGAAGTCAAGCTACAATTACTCGCTGAAGGTGCTTGCTAGATGAGATTAACAGAGTTCCAGTTGCATCCTGATTAAGTCTATGCACACCAAACAAATTAACTTTGTAAAGAAAGTTATCCAATATATTTGCCTTTTACAATTTGAACAAAACTTTTGGTTTTCAGCATGGATACCTAGGGAAGCAAGACATTTCAAATTGCCACATGCCTGCCACTTTCAGTTTTTGGACCAGCTGGCCAGTGCTCTCTTGAAAAAGAGAGAACATTCCAGATAGCTGAGAAGTTTAATGAAAATCAGGGGCAGCTAACTCAGACACCCTTAAACTCCCTCTTTTTTTATTTTAAGGAAGTTTTTGGTCATTCTCAAAGACCCTATTCAGAATTAAAGCCTCTGTCTCACAAGGTTAACTAGAGAAGTTGATGACACTCTGCAAGGGTTTCCTACTATTCCCAAGACTGCTGTTTGCATGGTAGTGATTTCTGTGGATTTGGAAAAAGCTATAATCATCTAGTACAGATCATAATAATTCTTTGTCCAACAGTTAAGTACATAATACACACATACCATCTAGCAACCAAAAAATTTATTATTCCTAAAAACTTCAGAAACCATGATAGGCAAAAACCTGTAATTTCAATATTTGCTTTTAAAAGAATGAAGTTTCTAGTAATTTTAGGACATTTGTTTGTCGAAGTTGAATTTGGGCCAGTGTGAGCCAGGCCACTGAGATGAAAATGCCAGGCATACCCAAAAACATCAAATCACAATGTCTTTTCAACACAGTCTCAATGTCAAACAGCAACAATGAAAAAAAGAAATAAAGACCTACTGAGGTCAATGGGACATTTCAAATAACACTGCTATGTACTTTCTAATGAGACTTGTTAGCAATGCTTACAGTTCAACTGCCTAACTACTTTCATCAAAAAGGATCTTGAAAGCTTTTCAAGCAGAAGTGCCTACATCTCAGTGGTTTACAGTATACCTTTGATATTCAGTAGAGGAAATCCCCATGGGCTACAATAACTGTTTTCATTTTGTCCCATGAAATTCTGTTCACTTTTGGATGATGTATATGCTGTTAAAGTCCAAATTTTTCTCCTCTCTCGCATTCCTGCAAGTTTTTGGCAGCATACCATAGTCATAACCAGCAGTTACAAAGCTGGGCTCATTTCACCACCAAAGCAGCAATGGAAATGTCAGAATAATTTTAAATGGTCAGCAGAAAACTCTTTCCTCCTGTGTCCTCTCAATTTACCTTCCCAAAAGATACCATGAGGGTCAGAAGATCTCTTCCCTCCAACCATGACACAGTGGTTCTAATAAAACCAGAATTAGCACACAGCTAAAGCAGCTGATATTCCACAACGTAGTAACAAAGAGAATAATTTCCTTCAGTCTTGGACAAGGGAAAATACTGCATGATCAATCATGACCAGGATTTTTCCTGCCCATCCAAACACTTAAAACCCAAAGTGAACGACCTAGCATATCAAAGACTGATGGCAGATGATTTTGTAGATCAGCTAAAGACAATTTTGTAGTTCAGTTGAAAACTTTAAGGCATCAGTGCTCCAATTCAAAATTCAAACCTTATTGCTTCCTACTTATTAAACCCTAGAACATTCCTGCATATATTATTACAGAATGTAAATTAGGTTACACACTCAAGACTTTGAAACATGGGAAATGGTACCTTGACTGTCATCAGTGCTGCTTTGGATATTCTACAGTGTCATGCAAATGCACTACGATTAAGTTTTTACCTACGTAATATCATTCCTTCATTAACTTTATCTTCTTTACTGTTAAGAAAAACAACATGCTGAGAAAGGCAAATGAGTACAGCAACCAAATATAAGTAGAGCAGGACCCTCCCTTCCACTGAATAGCAACTTTCAGATGACAAAGTTACTCTCATTCACATATTCTAAATTCATTGCCATAGGAAAATCTCTTCTGGCAAAATGCTTTTCTTCCTCAAGATGCCAAGTACTTTTTTTTCAGTATTAAAGCTTTGGCCTAGGGAACCTTGAACTCTGAATTTCCTTTTCTTCTCCCACTCCCTTCCTGCTTCACAACAGAAAAGCACAGGACACAGGTTTATGCTGCTAGTGAGTTCACAAATTATAGTACCACCAGAGAAGGATGCACGCTACATACCTCTGCCTCAAATGGAAACACATATATAGCTTCACCACACTTTAAAGACCATTGCTAATTTTATTTAGTGCCCCTAGTTCTGGGACTAGAAGGATAAAGAACAAATCAGTTGACAACTGTCATGCTTTTAATTTCCCCATGTCTGTCAACTTCTGTCCTGTCTTTTCTGGTCCTAGGACAGCACAGAGCTGTTCACACTGAGTGAAGTAAGAGGGGAATGCTGTGGGAATCAGCCACAGTCCTCACCCGCAGCTGCAGGTTTCAACTGATCCTACTTCAGGAAGGTTCAGGGCTGCAGCTGTTACACAATCAGAGAGGTAACCTCGAAGAGAGGCCAATACTGTCTGAAATGTTCTTCTCATTGCTTCAACTTGCACGGAACTATCCCTGCCATCCCACCCTCTTCCCCAAAGTGGGGAAACTACACCGGAGACACAGTGACACTGGAAACACAGAATGGGTGAGGTTAGAAGGGACCTCTGGAGACCATCTAGTGCAACCCAGTGCTCAAAGCAGGGTTAGCCACAGCACGCTGCACAGGATATGATTCAAATGAGCCTTGAGTATCTCCAAGGATGGAAATTCCACAAGTCCTAAATGCAACAACCAAAGTCTAAGTAAGTTTTTCATTTATGATGAGTCCATCAAACACTATTTGGACATTCATGCCCTGCTATAGTTTGAACTGTGAAAGATTCATCCAACTTTGGGATTGTATATGCCTTAAAGTCACCTGAAAAAACCATTTTTGCTGAGAACAGTCACCAGCCTCTCCAAGAAAAACTTCCCAACTCTATATTCATATAATCTACAGGCTAGAGCTCAGAGGTTTGTACGGTGTGAATAAAGTGCTCAAAGAAACATTTACAGTTTTTAAAGAAAGACCTCCCAGAGTAAATAATCTTTAACAAGGAAATTTCTTGAAGAGATACCAAAGTAAAGGAAGAAATCCACTAAGGGGTAAAAGTAGCACTTTTTTAATACTACAGAGATTAGACAGACATGGAGGGTAAAACTATACTGGAGGAAGATTTCAGACCTGTATCAGACACCAAGCAGTCTCAGAAGAAAACAACATCTTTACCAAGAAGTACCAGCATATCAACGTTAACATGTGATTAAAATCACAGAAACAGTCATACTTTGATTCACTCTAAGATGAAGGATGAAGACCTGACTCCAAGATATGTAATTCTCCAGGTATGTAATCCTTAACAACCTCACAGAACTGATGTAATTTTGACACAGGAGGTGTGCCTGCTTAGAGAAACCCTCATGAATTTTCTTATCCCCTTGTTTAGCTAGCTCTGTGCAGCAAGTAATGTTGAGCCACACCTGGCCATCTTTGATCTTTGCTGCTTCAGAGAGAAGAGTAACCACTAGCCCAGACAGATGGATGAAGGGGCTCAGAGTAGCTCTTCATTGCATGAAGTTTCTTTGAATCAACAAACAGATCACCTGTCTCCTGGAGCTGGCTCTTGCAGCCACATGTGGCAGAGGCAACTTTAAAGCAGGACTCTGGTACTGAGACAGCATCTCAGTCACACCAGAACTTTTCCACTAAGAATCATTTCAGACAGGTATTGCAGACTTCCGAGAAAGCCTCACAGAATTCCCACAAGTCTCCGCTGCGAGTTTAGAAATGAGGAGGGGTGGAATGCTAGAAAACAGGCCCTCTGCATAACTATCATCCAAGAGGCATTTCAAAGACCAAATACTTTGGTTTTAACTACCTTCCTTCTTTAGGGCTGCCCCTAGGCCATCAACAAGACAGGACCTGCCTGCTCTCCTGATAAAGAAATAAAAACCCAGGTGCAGTCACAGAGAGGACCCTCCAGCACACACTCTACATCAAGCACTTTAGCAGCCTAGCACTCACTTGGCATAGGAAAAGCACAGAGCCGAAGCAGATCACAAGATGTGTGCTTAGAAAAGGAGAGTCTGTGGGGCAAAATTTACATATGGACATTCCTGGGCTAAGCATCTACTGATTGCTATCTTACACAGACCTTGGTACCAAGAAACAAAAATCAAAGCAAACTATTCATGACTTACATCATGGTAAAATACAAAGAACTTAACTAGAACTTCCCATTAAAAGCGACTCCTACCTACCTTCAGGTAAAGAGGAGAGTACAGCTAGCTATACGTGACAAGGGCACAGCTGATGCTGCTGTACCTTTGCTGGAGGGCAAAGCACATGCACCAGCCCAGGGCAGCTGTGCACATCTGGTATCCTGCATGAACAGCTACCCTGGGCAATCTGGGCATACACGCAGCATACCAGGTTTCAACTCAAATATGAACACAATGAAATAATTACATAACAAGAAATTGCCTTTAAAAATTAAAGCCAAAAGATTCAAGACATCTGCTAATGTCACAGAAACAGCACTACAGTTAGACTGAAAAAATGCTGCTATTTTTAAGTATTTCTAATCACACAGAATCACTAGGTTGGAAGAGACCTTCAAGATCATCAGGTCCAACCCAATCTTAACACCTCAACTAAACCATGGCACCAAGTGCCACATCCAGTCTTTTTTTAAACACCTCCAGGGATGGTGAATCCACCACCACCCTGGGCAGACCATTCCAGTACTTTATCACTCTTTCTGTAAAAAACTTTTTCCTAATATCCAATCTATATTTCCCTTGGCACAGTTTAAGACTGCATCCTCTCATTCTGTCAGTTACTGCCAAGAGATCAATCCCCACCTGACTACAGTCACCTTTCAGGGAGTTGTAGAGAGTGATAAAGTCACCTCTGAGTCTCCTTTTCTCCAGGCTAAACAACCCCAGCTCCTTCAGTGGTTCCTCACAGGGTTTGTGTTCCAAGCCCCTCACCAGCCTCGTTGCCTCCTCTGGATGAGCTCAAGCATCTCAACGTCCTCCTTAAATTGAGAGCCAGAACTGGACACAGCACTCCAGGTGTGGCCTCACCAGTGCCAGGTACAGGGGAAGAATGACCTCCCTGCTCCTGCTGGCCACACCATTCCTGACCCAGGCCAGGATGCCATTGTCCCTCTTGGCCACCTGGGCACACTGCTGGCTCATGTTCAGCTGCTGTCACCAGCACCCCCAGGTCCCTTTCTGCCTGGGCACTGTCCAGCCACACCATCCCCAGCCTATAACATTGCAGGGAGTTATTGTGGCCAAAATGCAGAACTCAGCACTTGGACTTGTTAAACTTCATCCTATGGGACTCTGCCCATCCACCCAACCATTCCAGGTCTCTCTGCAGAGCCCTCCTACCTTCCCACAGATCGACATATGTTCCCAGCTTAGTGTCATCTGCAAATTTACTAATGAAAGACTCAATACCCTCATCCATGTCATCAATAAAAATATTGAACAGAACTGGCCCCAGCACAGATCCCTGAGGGACACCACTGGTGACTGGCTGCCAGCTGGGTGCAGCACTGTTCATCACCACTCTCTGAATTACATGTAAGAAACTATGAACCAAAACCTGAAAACACTAGCAACTCAGACTTCATTCTACAACTTTTCAGCCTGAACACAAGAGTAAATTTAACCATATTAACCTTTTTCTCTTGCTGTCTGCAGTTGTACTTTGATAATCTTCAAGCTGATATGTCCATAGTAATCAGTTACAAAAGCTGGACCTGCTCACAAGTCGCAAGTGCTGAATCGAGGAAAAAAAATTAGCATACCTAATTTCCAGCTCAGGAGATAACCCTATTTAATAAGGCGCATGTTACTCTCTTATATGTTATGTAAATGTTTTCTTTAAAAATAAAAAAAATTTAAAAATGCATTTAATTGCTGCTTTGAAAATCAGGGCTCGTGAAAACTCCATATGTGGAAATGTATTTATTCTCATTTTTAAGTGATTCCACATGTACAGTTACTCAAGTGTAAAAACTTAGACATCTTCCAATACAGCAGACCAAACACTAAAAACTCGGAAAAATGTTGTAATAGTAGGAGATTTATCTAAGAAGAAAATCATGACTGCCAGTGTTATGATTTTTACAGTACTAACACTACTAAAATGCATGTTCATGCAGTGGCCAAAAGAATTATACAATAAGCTTAGAAGTAAATATTAAAAAGCAGCAGGTTTCCAAACAGTGATCCAAAAGGCCATGGTTGGCACATGGTTCTATTTAGGGCATTTTCCGTGTAAGTCTCCATTAGAAATGCACAGCAGTCTTGAATATACTTGCTGAAGGAGGAGAGCTGTTCCATTGCTACAAAGTTCCGGAATATCCTGGCTCAATTTGAGTTAAAAAACAAACAAACAACACAACAAAAAAACAAAAACCCTAATATGTTTAAGAAATCAAATAGTTAACCTTTTCTTTCATACATATCCACTAACCATTAGAGGTTTTATAGAAACAGTACCTAAGTAAAAACTAGTTATTATTTAATAATGTTTTTAAATACATCCAAGCTATTTTGGAAAATTAGTGTCTTTGGAGCTGTGTTTCTTTTTTAAAGTCTGAAAGGTAGAGGCTGCTCATCCTAATCAATTATATAACCCCTTTTAAATCTGAAAAGCAAATATAAACTCTCACGAGTTTTTCAAGACCTGAAGGCCCTCTCATTAATTAGCTTTCTAAGCCCATTAGAAGAGGTTTTTTGAACATCACTCAGACAATGTTTTGTTTAAATAACTGCTTAGGAAACACCATTCTATTCAATATTTAAATTCATAGTTTAAATGACTCACTGAAATTCTACAGCAGAATTCACTATCCTTGGCAAACAAATCAGAAGCATTATTTTATTCCTTAAATAGCCCTAAAACTCCACACCAACGAGTAACAGATTTGTCAGAATTGGACTGTCTTTCATTCACCTTTATATGACACACAAGCACAGGAAGCAAGCAGGAAGTTATTCCTTAGCTTGAGCCAGCCCTTAGCTTGAGCCCAAGCATGGGAGCAATTTCTGCCCACCTAAATCAGTGCAGTAACATGTATCTTTGTGCCAAGCTGGCACACCAGCCTTTCAGGTAGACACAATGCTCATTTCAAAGTGGCATGGATCTATATACACCACAGGGTATGCAGTGGACCTTAACTTTATGCATGGCTGACAAATAAACCTGTATTAAAGGCTCTGCTCGTCTTCAGAAACAGTACAATAAAAACACTCAAAATAAAACACTTTCCACTAGTGTTCAACATTCAAAACCTATCAGTGGTTAAAGGCAACCTGATTGCAAAGATTCTAACAGGGCCATAAGGGGAGAAGAAGGTGCTCCAAAAGTCTCACTCACCTCCAGATGGACTTAAGGCATTTCAAATTGCTAACAATTTCACTATCATTATTGCTGTTAAACTTCCTGTGGCCTCATAACTACTACATCCTGGCAATACTATATGGCTCCACAACTGAGCTTTTAGTCTTCCTGATACCTACTGCGTTCACCTTTTAGTTTGCCCACCTGATAAAAAGCCAATGCACTTTACCAAGACACACACCTCAGACTGGCAGTTAGTATGGATGTGTTTCAGACTGTATTTTCTACTGATTAGTCAGATTTACATAGTACATTAGTAGATTTACATAGTCAAAATCTGATTTTTCTTCCTAACTCAGCTATGTAGTAAGCTATCCTTTTTTTGCTGTATTAAATCATCCTACCAATCATCCATTATGATCAACTCTCACACTAAAGAAGAGGCAAAACTTTTGCATATGTTCATAATCCACCCAGAAGGAAAACCACAAAGTGAAAATAAATTTTTTTTCCTTAAGTTTCAGAACGTGTTTATTTAAGGTTAAATTATTATTTTCTTCCTGTAATAGCAACTTTTTCAAAGTTAGTTAAAATGTTTGCTGTTACAACCTCTAAAGGTTGCTAAACACTTTCTGGGTACAAAGTCACAAGTTCTGTGGAATGCTGCTCTGTGTACTCTGCCTCTGCCAGCTTAACTTCCCTAGGTAACACACGTACCATACAAACACCAGGTATAAGCGAGGAGTTAAAGGTCTGTGCTTTTAAATTTTGTTATCTACAGAACACACAGCAGGTTCCACTTGACCACTCAAAGCATCATCTTCTGGGTTTTCTACGATCACAGCAAGTGCCACGTCAGTGCATCCCTTCCATGCAGTCAAAAAGGTTTAAAAGATAATCCAGTAATTTGAGTAATCACAGGGTTTGTACAGAATTTAATAAAAAAACAGAACAAGGTTTCCCTACTCTATGATACAGTGAAAAGGCATGTCAGCACTCTCTCAGTTTTAGAATTGATTACTTTTTGCAAAAAAAAAAAAAAAATTCCCCTAAGTGTTATTCCAAGTAGTATTACTCTAAATAAACACCATGCTTCCATTGATTTATGGTATTAGTAAACAGGCATATATGGTAGCATGTTCATTTCTATCCCTTGTCACACAAATGCAACACATTTCAGTTCTTGAAACAAGTGTCCTTGTGAACTAGGATTTCAAATAAACACCTTGAAACATTCAGGTGCCTCTTACATGTTAAACAACTAATACGACATATGTTAAAACTTAAGACTGAGATTACTTCCTGAACATTCCAGCAAAACTTAAATTGTGCTTCATAATATTTGAAAAAGCCCCAGATGGGAGAACATGAAGCCTCCCGTCAAATGAGCCCTTTTCCAGGGCAACATATCCCATCCCTGACAAATCCTGAAATGTACAAAGGGGCAACCAACAAAGATTGCTAAACACACTAAAGATCAATACCTTTGCACAAGCAGCACAGCCT
The DNA here is from genome assembly GCA_024734555.1 of Trochalopteron elliotii. Lineage (NCBI taxonomy): Eukaryota > Metazoa > Chordata > Aves > Passeriformes > Leiothrichidae > Trochalopteron > Trochalopteron elliotii. The sequence goes on along the minus strand of JANPWX010000024.1, from coordinate 3,545,214 downwards.
GGAGAACTAAGCATGGAACTGGCTGCTGCAACCCTTCAGTTTATGCTGCTGCAGAAACAAACATGTATCTCCCGGGTTTCTTACATGAACAAATTGATGCACACTTATAATTACAGAAGTTTTGTAAAATTCCCCAAAGAATTCTCTATGTCCCAGTAAAGCACAAAAGCGTGTCAAGGAACAAACTATTACTGCCACTGTTTTTAGGAACCTTGGCAGTAAGAAAAAAAAAAAAAAAAAGAAAAGCATAAATGACTAAGCCAAAATAACTAAAATGCTCACATAAAGCCAGACAGCATGACAGAGGTATTAGAAACCTCAACAACCTCAGCAACTGCTCCAACTGTCAAAATCAGCATTCTTATTAAAAAGATGGCATGATTTTGGTTTGCTTCTGTAAAACATATGAGTGTCCTCTAAACAACTAACTCCACAAAGCAAACTTTAAATACAGACTATTATCAGATTGTTTTTCTTCTGGCTTATCTTAAGGGAGCTAATGAGAGATTTTATGAAGCACCATGTACAAATATCATGAGAGAAGAGCTATATAAACAATTTTTAAGAGCATTTCTCCTTGCAGTCCCTCAGAACACAAAAAATCACAAATTACTATAACTGGGCCTACAAAGGCCTTGCATATATATTAGAGGATCCATCATTCCTTCAACTATGCTTCAAAAAAGCTCAAGCATATCCTTATGATAGCAGATGTGTTCAAAACGCCATCAGGAACAAACACTACCATATCAACAATTTATATTCAAAGAAAACTCTTCCTATCACATAAAACTTAAAATCCACAGTCCTATGGCCAAGTTGAATAGTACCCTGGCCTCTCAAATTCAGATGTCTCATTAAGGTTTTCTACACGCACATACAAAAAAATTAGTAATTAAAAGAAAAGGAGGGAGGGAAGGGAGGAAAGGAATTTTAAGCTAGAGCAAGATACGAATCCAGTTTTTATGTGAAAACAAGGTAATATAGTTCTGAAGTGCTTCTGACAGTAAGCAGAAAATCCTAGCCACCCCAAGAGCTGGAATATATACCTAGTTTGCCTGAGGTCCTTCCCTCTCAATATTGTTGATTTCTGACCAAAAGCTAATCTAAAATAAGCTAGTCATATCTACAAAAAGTACAAAAACATGTAACAACTACACAAGTTAAGCTCAAAACAGGTAAATTTGTACTGATCTACAGAAGTAAATCTTCTTTTCAACCCTGCAAAGAAATTAAATGTTCTAATCAGAAAGCAAAGGTAGGTAACTCTCAAACCTGTGTGTACCCAAACACACAAATGGAAAGAAAGGAGATGCAGTAAAACCTGTTCCAACACGCTGTACATTAGAAATCTGACTCTCATATTTCTTAGGAGCCAAAGTAAATGAAAAATGCAATGAAAAGTAAGCTAAGAACAAGGTAGAACAAAAAAGTACAAAGCCTCCACACATTACAGTATTGAGGAAATCCACGGAATCACATTTTTGTAGTTTAAAAAGGTCAAAAAGAAAAAAACCCAGACGATTTATTCTTAATTCTATATTTGAACACATACACACATGTCCTTCACAAGTGTCCTTGGATCTTAAATTAAACATACTTTCCCAACAGATCATGAAATTTGCCCTATCAGACAAAAATGTTTGACTAAAGATAGGTAACTAAACCAAGCACCCATAATTCAGCAGAAAAAATGTTAAAAAATGGATTTAAGAGTACTAGTAGTTTACCATGAGGATTTGAACTTTCTGCATGGCAGTCTTCTGAAATTCCAGAGCCGAAGGACAACAGCTCAAAGAAAAACTCCAACAAAAAGTAATTTTAAATACAACCAAATGCACTTGTCCTTTTGTGTATAGGCCATTCAAAGATGGTGTTCCTATCACAACTCTGTTGGGCTATTTGTGGGATGACAGGTAATTATTTATGCACAACTTTTCAGAGCAAAGATGGACATAACATGCAGTTAAGACAGGCAAATGAAAGGCAGCTGATGCCTGCGCTGACACTCTCCAAAGCACTCCTGATGTGGAAAGCCCCTTTCACAAGAATTCCCACTAATTTACAACAGGAGAGGAATCATCCCTAAGCAGCTAGGCTGAGGTTTTACTCTGCTATTGGTTATATTACATTCCTGGTGACAAAAGTTGTTGACATTAAGGCTGAATAGTAGAATTCGCGCTAGAAGAAAAACCACCTTGCAGATCGCTTTCAACTTTTTTTTCCACTACTGACAGCACTTGAATAGCCTAAGAATTTTGTTTAAAAGTTTAAGACAGTTTTTACCAAATGCAATCAAGGAAGTAAGTCTTATACTCTGTCTTACAAAGACTGTTTTATTTGCTTGTCAATGACATGGGCCAGTGGTACTTTGTCACTGCCTTTGAAATTGTCCACCATTTCTTCTTTAACTTTACAGTTCCTAGGAAATGCATAAACTCTGTGCCCAAATTTTCAGGACTCGTTTTCCCCGAAGGCCATTCCTTAACAGGACGAGCTTGCACATGTGGCCAACTGCTATATTAAGGAACAAGATTAGTATCTGAAAACCGATCAACATCTACATCACCGCTGGAGAGAATAATTGAAATTACTGCAGCATCGTTCATCGACAGGCCCGCAACCAGCTCCGAGCATTGCTGGCGTGGGGCGCCAGAACAAGGACGGGGCTTTAAAAACTCAGTTGTTTTCCTAACAGGGTTGTCACTGTTGTAAGACGTGACTTGGAAAGCTTATGAGGTGCAACTGAGTACTTACTCAGCTGGAAGTAATAGAGTGATACTTTCACAAGAGCCTTTAAAAACCAAGTGTGCAAGTGATGTAACACCAGTAGATAGAAAAAGGACAGGAAAACAGCATGTAGAGGAGAGGAATAAAAGGCATTTATGTGAAAAGTAGAATTGTTACTCTAAGGGTTTTTTCTCTTAAATCTTTTGCCTGATAATAACAGTGCATATTTCAGTAACATCCATTTGTGTATTACACTTGGGAGAGCACTAAGCACTCATTTAATTTGTAGAACAGCACTAGATGCAATAGCCCAATCTCTCCGCTTCTGCCAGAGTTTATGACAATTTATTAATTTACTTGGTTATTGGAATCACAAGAGGCTGGACTTTCAACTTCTTCTATTGACCAAATCCTGAGATATATGAAAAAGATATAAACACTTAATTAATATAATTATGTTGAAACAATGCCATACTAAAACAAACACAGAAATTCATGAGCATTGAAATCACTGCTTCAGCTCTCAGTTTAGGAGATCTGGAAACAGAAACCTTAGAATACACTCATACATGAAAAATAAGTGTCAATCTTAATTTAGAATTTCCTGGTTACTACTGATAAAAACAGTACAACAGAAATTTATGTACTTTGAGATTGCAATATCTTAGAATAAAACATGTCCTTAAAGTATGGTTATAAAAATGTCCATCACAGTATCAGTAGTAAAATATACAAACTAATATATTTACAATGGAACTAATATGCCATAACAGACTCTTTGCCGAAAACATTTGTCAGTTGGGTAGAATAAACAAGTATCTTAAGTTTTTAAAGCCTCTCTGCAGTTCAAAATTCTCATTTATCCCCATGACTGTGTTACATTAAAATGCACAAAAATTCTGTATTTAGGAAAGAGAGATGAGAGAAGGTTTTTATAAGACTAGAACACTGAATGGTGCTCAAATGTATGCAGATAACATTGCCAGTTTTCCTGGCACAAATTAGGTCCTATTCATTTTTATGGTTTGTGTTACCAAAGTGAAACAAAGGATGACAGCACTCCATTTTGGTTTCTTAAATGCAGAAAAATTAATAGTATCATACATACAACTCAAAGTGGTGCTCATTTGGAAAGCTGAGGAACTACATTTTTCAAAAGGAGAAGTGTTAACATTTCAAACCATTATTTGAAAGCTCTTAAAGGAAGTTGAGAGAAGCAAGGACAGGATTACAGCAACAACATTAGGTGCAAACATAGAGTCTCATGAAGTACAGTGGAGCAAAACAAGTGTGTGTATGTAGGTGAGATGTTATGGAAAAGGAAATAAATAAATGAGTCAACAATTACATTTATTGTTTTAAAAATATCCATTAAATTTTATTCCACCATTTTCAACAGACTTTAGAGGATAACCTTGCCATCTTATTGGTGTAACCACAAGTTTTTTTCTCACCATTTTGTTTTCTCCAGAATCAAATCTCATTTGTAAAAGGATCATAAATGTATAAGGGCAAAAGCAATGAGTGGCATCCAGTTTCTGTTCCTTTTTGTTTATCTTGTCACCACATGGGAGTGAGGAAAGGGGTCACTGCTGCAACTACAGACAGCTCAACTTCAGGTCAGCAGCATACACTTTCTAACAGGCAGAGGTCATCAAAGAACTAACTTACCAAAACCATTTCCTTTGCAAGTACATTCTCAAGAGAGTCCTGTTAGAATAAGATTCATGATGAACCTTTGAGTGAAATTGAGAATCACCTCGAGACAGCACACTGAACAGTCTTGGTGCTTACTACAGACATTTAAAACTATAATCTGGTTTGGGCAAGTTGGCAATTTTACAACTTGAGCTCTTGTCACCACAGGAAAATGCTACAGTAGTGACTATTTCTCATTTCAGGATCTCCCTTTCATCAACACAGTCTGTAAAAAATGTCCAACACCATAATGTCATATGTAACAAGCATTTTTCAGATGTCTTGTTATCTTTGAGAAAAGGAAAATAAAAATCTGACTTAATTCTGCCCTACTTAACTTCTGACACTTGTTAAAGCATTAAATAATGTTTCTTACCCTTCACTACCATTTCCTAAGATATTCTTGTGAAAAGAGGCTGAGAGCTGGTGTGAGTGCATAGCATGAGATATGGGATCACCAAAGGACTCCGCTGCATTTAGTTCTTTTCTTAGAAGGCACTTCCCAGACACATTAGGAAACAAGGTGTCAGAAGGTACTTCACCTGTTTGTCAAGGATTTATAAGCTGCCATAAAATAATTTACTAACAGAATCTAGCTAAGCCAGTGAAAAAATTTAAATTACACACTTGATTATGGACAACAGGACTCTGCTCCTTAAAGCAGTATCACATGAGTCTCTCAAGGGCCACCAAAAGGCAACAAAAAGAAAAATGGAGTGTTAAGCTCTTCAGGTGGTCAAAAGCTTCTCTACCAGAATAAAGTACTTTCTATTCCTTTTTCTGAAGTCTAAAGAATGGTTGAACCTTTTTAGGTCATGTTTTTGGTAAGCTTTTACTTTCTGCCCAGCAATTTAAATTACAAGTACATTTTGTGGTAAAATTTTAATCTACTAAAATATAAATGCGCACAAAAGAAAAACAATTAAGCTTCATCTGCAAAATATATTAAAGCTGCCAATATAAAGTGCACACATGAAAAATTAAGCCTGTAAAAATATATAATGAAAGACATCTGGCACAAATGTCAGCCTTCACATGCTTGTTTTGTCAGCTGTCAAATCATGGTAATATACGATGGTAAAAGGCACGCTGACAGCAACATTGCTGGTATTTTAAAGAACAATCATAAAATGCATGCATCTGCATTGCTACCAACGTAATTGAACAGGGCTGGTGGTCCATAGAAAAATATTCATACTTAATGCTTCTGAATCTCAAATGAAACTCTATCCCAAATAATTTCTTTTCCACACAAGGCTTTTTGAAAGAGTTACCTGGAGTTATTGCATGAGTTATTACTCATGCAAGCCTTTATAGCTATTGTAGGTAAATACTGTTCCTAAGCAGCAAATGACATGGGGTCAAGGAATGCTTGCTATTCATTATATACTTACCTTTGTAAATAAGAAAAGTATTTTAAAAACATAATGCAAGAGGGAAAAAACATCCTCTCAATAATTCCCTGCTTGAATCCATCTCAAAGAGTTAATTATTTTGGTATATCTTGCTGATTTAAAAAAACAATTTTTTCCTCTATATCAAACACAAGTTCCAGTTACGCTTTGTACTTGAGCACATGAAGGACTAAAATCTCAGGCTGTGGTCCCATTACCATCTTCTTACAGTCCATAATGACTAACAATAAGTTGGAAGGAAAATGAAAATACTACATTGATACAGGTTTTGAACTTAATTTGTTTCTTCATAAAATAATGATTGGGAGCAATCATTTGTACCATAGAACAAAAAAGAAAGTTGTCCAAGATTATGCTACCTATCTGAAGACTTTATATATCATTATAGTCATCACCTGTGGAAACCAAATGAGCAGCAGTAACAAGGGTTAGTCATAAAGACTCCAACCTAGCTTCCTGTTAAATATATAATCATGTTGCAACAAAAGCACATTACTTTAAAATAACCATTCCTTTAAAAAGTATGCCTGAATTTTTTTCTGCTGTAGTCAGGAAGCTAAATCAGGTCTGCATTTATTCACATACCAGGCACACTGTGACATTTTATTTAAATGCTGAGGAAGGTGAATGAAGAAAGTTTTCACTAGAAACTAAGTTTGTTGAGTTTGGTTGCTGGGATCCTTTTAATTTGTGAAGTTAATTTCTGCCTTGATGTTACAAAATAGAAAAGTTTTAGTCTCTCTGAAACTGACTTTCAAGACAGAAGGGAAGACAGGTGAGACTTAAGGGATAAGACTGTGACTCTCAGCTTTCAAAGACACTGCAGCAGGCACTGGATTTGGTGAGTCCCAGTGGAAGCTGCAAAGTGATGGGCTTTCCTAAAGAAAACCCCAGTAGGAAAATTTTATTAGGTGTCATTTTATAAGATAAGTTGAAGCAAACTCTTCCAACCACTGAAATGCAGAAAAATAATGAAGCCTAGGCTAAACTGGCTGAAGTACAGCTGGCCTCACCAGGAGTATCAGACCTGACCAAGGGCATCTTCTACCACACAGAAATCTGACCTGCACAAAATTGGCCAGTAACAGCTTGAGTTTTTGACACTTGCCTCTACAATGTTTCCATTCAGAGAACTTCCCCCCTCAATCATTTTACTGAGTAATACTTAGTATAGTATAGCACAAATCTCACTGCTTTCATTCATCCAAACAGCAGCTAAGCACTTAAGAAAAGTTCTCATGGTGTAAGTCTACAATCACTTGTGGCAAAAGATATACACATACATATACCTCACTCTTTTCAGTAAGTTTTTGTTATCACCAAGACTATTAAAATGAAGGTTTCCACATGAGCAGTAGCTCAGTGAAATATTACTGCCACTTCAAATGCTTTCTGTATAATATCAAATACCATCAAGATACTTAATCAGATTGATTATCTGAGGCTGAAACAAACAACCTGCAGCACTGACAGTCAGAATCATTATGTTAGATGCGGGGAAGGACAAATGAAGGCCTGTACTGATCCACTGCCAGAGAACACTGGACATTTTCTTTCTGTCTCTACCTTGAAAATCAAGAGACGGAGGAAAAGGAAAAGGAAAAGGAAAAGGAAAAGGAAAAGGAAAAGGAAAAGGAAAAGGAAAAGGAAAAGGGTTAAGATATGACATTATGGCTAATTCATAGATGAAAAACAAGACTACAACTACCAGCAGTAATTTTAATTTTGTACAACAAAAGTATCTATAATTTTCATATTTAACCTGAATTTCTCAGTGTATGGACTTTTCCACACTTTTCTATAAAGAAAGGGAGTTGAAAATTTTAAATACCCATATACATTTCAGAAGATTATATTAATATTGTACATGTTTTTTTCAACAGATTTTGAAGCACATAAGACAGTGTCTTCCTATAAATTATTTCTGATTTTTAATATAAAAAGTCTTAAACCTTATAATCTCTCTGCTGCATGAAAAGGTTTTTCAATCCCCAGCTGACAAGCAGAGAGTAAGGAGCACAGAAATTTAGCTTGACAAACATGCACTTGACCGACTTTGTGTCCTCAGCCACCCATAATTTTGCTCTCCCATATGATTTTCTGATGCCACACGAGGGCTGTCAACAGGTAAGGTCCTTCTTTCACTAACAGGATGATAGTCATATACACCTGATGACGTGATTTCTTATACCCTGTAGAAGCACAGTTCCTTTGGGGTAGTGGAAGAAAAGGGCAAATGCACACCCATTATCCCACAAACGCACATAAACATGTTTTATCTCAGTCACGATCACATGGGTTTCACTTCCTTCAGAAACCAGACTAAAAAGGACAAAGGTAGGGAAGATACATAAATACAAAACTATCAGATTCATTTATTCTCGCACCTTTTTATCTCCCTCCTGCTCACTTCCGCCGTAATTTTTGGTAAGCCTTCCCTGTTACATTGTACCAATCATCAAAGACAAGCTTGGGAAACATTCTGGCATCCATGTAATTCTTGTAAAAACACTAGGAAGTATAATCCTCTCAAAACAAGGATCCTAGGGAAATAGGGAAGCAGTATTTTGGCTTTTTACCAACCATTTCGCAGCAAAGGTAATTAGTAAGTTACATACCATTGGAAGCAAAATCAGCACAAATCCAGCTTCCCTCACTGCTTGCTCTCTCTTCTAATGGTGCCAAGATCGTGACATGCTTACTTAACATGGTTATTGTTTCCAGTTTCAAACCCTTATACTTAATTAAGCTTCAGCTCCAGATGATCTGTCTTAAAACAGCCAAACAAACCAAAAATACTCCAACTCCATTACCTCACCTTTCCCCCACCCCCCCTCGCTATAGCAACAATGCATCAGAAACACTTCAGAAGGACTGAGGTTGTGTTGAATGGCTGGGATTTGGTAAGAGCATGAGATAAGCTACTTTTGAAATAAATTACACAGCATAACATATGTTTCAGTAACAGTAAGCACCCAGATTCTGGTCAGTCTTTTCATATCAAGAGAACACTATATATCAGGAGCAAAAGTCTGGACAGAAGTCATCTGAAAAAAAACAAGATGAGTAATAAGTTGCATTTTATGCATATTAGGTACAGTCTTCCATCACCTGACAAACTGGAAGAGCTGACCCTCTGTCTCTTGCACAAAAAGCTATTGCCTTTTGGGATCTAAAAGTATCAGACATTTGCAAATACTTTAAAAGTTTCATATAATACATAATCACACAGGCCTATGCATACATACACCCCCATCCTAAAGGAATTCCATGATTTCCATTCAAATGCTGAAAAGATTCAGAAGAGCTGAAAAGACTGAGACAGTGATCAGCATCTCAATACTCCTTTCAAGAACCAACAGGAAATGATAACTAATGAAAAATTCCAAATATTATTAATACAGGAAAATATGTCCAGCTTTGACAACCAATGCAGTCATGGAATAAACACTTCCATCTTCAGTAGCTGCTAAAACAAACACTCTTTTACAGGCTTTGACAGAGAACAGAATTCATTTCCCCTTTACAGCTGCAGTGTTTCAAAGTCAGTTAAACATCAATGTGACAGCCTTACTTGTGAGAGCTCAGACATTTACTATATTATCTTAGCTGGACATGAGCAGAAAGCAGAGACTGTGAAGGCAGAGAAGGCAGGGGGGAGAGAGGGAAATCAAGATTGTTTTTCTTAAACACCTTATGAAGTGTTCATCTTAGTTTTTGCCAGAGAGTTATTTTTCTTGTTCATTTATTCTGTATTTAAAGACCTGGCTAATACAAACACAGCACAGATCTGGAAGGCAAAAAGTTCACTAGGATGGAGCTTATTTGCACAGATACTACTCAGCTACCAACTTCTCTGTGTTGCTCTGTGATAGTCTGCTTCAACAAATGAAACCCAGTTGACTGTGCTATTACCAATGCTTACAAATTAAACTATCTTATTTGCTGCTAGTCATCACCCTACTGATTTTCTCATTAATATCTAGAAGACACACGGTTTAGTCTCTTACCCTAATTCCTGTCATTGACTTTCCTGTACAACCCCTACCTCACAAGACCATTGTGAATCTTAATATATATTAATTTCACACAGAGCAACAAGCATGCTAAATACTTAATAGTCAGCAGTTAGGAATATTGGCCAGATGTCGAACCAACCCTAACAATGGCACAGGCCACTAAATTGAGGATCATGAACAAAGATTAGACACTAAATAACTGTAGTAGCCATTTGCAAATTGAGGTTCTGTAGAAATCTGGCTGCTCACATGATTATGGTCCTGTCTACTTCCAGGTGTTCAATTACATTAAATGAAATTAAAAATACATCAATACATGTTCTTACTACTGGTTTCACATGAAAGCAATTGTTGTCATTGGGGGAAATGCTGTGATCACAAAAAGAAAAAAATCCCTTATGAATTGCCTACACAAATGGTTTGCTGAGTGACTAGTTCTTTCACGACAAATGATACCTACAATACTGAAAAAGTTTTCCATTTGGGTTGTGAACATATCTATCACTTCTCTGTGCACGCTATAAGCAAGCTTAAAAAAAAAAAAAAAAAGAAAAATCAGCATCCCTTCTTTTATTCTTAGTGATGTTTTGTACATAAATACTGAAGAAAAGGCACGTCTGAAACACAGCTTAAACTACAGATCTACTGATAAAAAATAAAATAGAGAGAAAACAGTGGCTAGCAAAACCAAAACATTGTCACATGAAACAGCCTGTGTGAATTATGTTATTACGTGGTATTCTTTTTTTCTTCTTTGAGCCAAGTTGGAATTTTAGAGAAACCTGAGGATTTGTGGCCATATCATTTGGCAAAACATGTAACCTTATATTCAGGAAATCTCCAAATCTCAGCTAATCAGACTTTGAGCCACCTTTCACCCTCTGAAGGGTCACCTCACAGTTAAGAGGAAGAGAAATCAAGAAGGACTTCATCTGTCAATAATAAAATCAGTCTTCTTCACTCTTCATAGGAGCCCAAATCTGAGGATTTCTATTTCACAGTAATACTTTGACGTTTCTCTCTGGCCACTGACTGACTCCCCATACTCCCCCAAGACACTGTTTTATTTGCTTCTCTTGTTTTTCCTAGGGGGGGAAATATCCACCACTCTCTACAAGCTCTTTAGCCTGTGCTTCTCTACGCCACCCTCTTCCCCAAAAGCTCAAATGAGTGACCTCCAGGGAATGCTGCCCAAGCCAGACTCAGGGGAGGAGCTGGCCTGTAACTCTGCCTACCACAGAGGTGGTGTGTTTTGATTTAACCATTTACTTGTTAAATCTTGGTGTTTTTTCGGTGCTGAGCTGCTGCACTCTCCTTACTCCAGCACCTCTATTTTTAGTAACCAGCAAATGGGTGGCTCTAGGATCTCTTCTATCACCAGAAAGCTATCCAGCTTGAAGTGGACAAGCAGCCCAGCTCATGCATGCTAGCAATTCTTCAGATAGAGGCTTGCAAGCCCAGCCCTGCCTGCTTCTGCTGCAACTAGCATTTCATTACATTCATTTTAATGCAGTAGACAGGTCTTTTTTTTCCTTTTGTAAACAAACCTTTGATTGAAATACTGTAAAATAAACGTGCGTCCTTTCTCTCTTTATAAACCTTACTGTACTATGTTAGTTACATATGTGTCAGCTCTTAGAGAGCACAAAAAAACTTTCATATCCTAAAAAAATTCCCTTCCCCTACATGAGTACAAAACTGATGACCATGCTGTTTTACTTAGTATTTCCTCCCAAAATTGCAGATCCTCAGACTTGGTCAAGACTTTAAGTTCCATATCAATTACCAACTTCAGAAACATGATACAAGACATTGAAATACAATTCAAAATTGATTTAAAATTGATACACATCAAACTACACCGTAACAAATACAGCTGCATTAATTTTAAAAAGGAACAAAAAATTCTCAGAAGCAACAGTAAGTAAATTCTGTTAAATATGCAATTCAAACTATCTATAGACCCAATTACTCAAATCAGAAATCTTAAGTGAAATACAGGCACGTGGTGTGTGGCAGATTGGCAATGGAAAGTTTTGTAGGACAGGCTACACTCAGAACAGTGCTGGAGCTGAGCCCACGACTCATGTCAAAACTGATGTCAGAAAGTCTTGTGAATTTTCTCAGTATAAGCAATGCATGCTGCACAGCCTGTCTCCATTCAATACTCCTAATCATTAAAAATGATGCATTATGCTAAGCTTTTCATGGTCTTAATTTATATCCTATGACATCACAAACTATAGATGTTTTTCAAAAATTCAGTTTAACTTGTAAGACAGAGAAATAAACAATCTGCTGAGATATGACTAGTTTTGTTATATGACTTTTAAAGGTGAAGTGTGGCTGAAAAAAATGTAACAGCAACATGCAACAAAATCCCAATATAAAATAATGAAAAGTAAAACATTAAAGCGAATTAATTTTTAGCTGAAATCCCCCTGCTTTTACTCCACCAAATTCAAGTTACTAAAAAACTGCCAAATATTCCCTTCATGTATGACACAGCATAAAACAGTTGAGTACTTGTATTTCAGTAATTTGCAAATTAATTTTAAACATTTTGGCAGGATAAACTTTACATGCATAAACTTGCAAAATATACAAGCTGCTTCTTTACCTACTTATAAAAAGCAGAACTCTCTTTAGTTCCAGTCACATGAATTTAATTTCATAATCAATTTTATTTTGAAAAAAAAATACTGATTCTTCCTGTTGGGGCACAAAACATTCACGCAAATAGAAGAAACACAAAATAAAACTTCTCCATGTGTAAATAACACCAAAGACAAAACAAATAGTAAAACCCTAACCCCAACTCCCCCCCAGTTAAAGAAGACATTTCCCCTTATCCCTCAATTACATTAATCTCCAATTAAAAAGCTGATGGTCAGTTAAAAAAAAAAAAAAAACAAACAAAAAAAACCCAAAAACAAAACAAATAAAGAAAAAATCACCACCCTACAATTTCAACCTTAATTTAGTTCCTAAAAATAAACCCCATTCATACAAAGCCTTAGTCATCAGGTCACAATCCTAATTTAAAACAACAACTTTTACCTTTTGGTTCCATTATAAGGTGATAGCTAGCACCTCTAGTAATTTAAAGACATCCCATTTTCCTTGAGGTTAACCGGACAGCAAATCAAATAATCCCACAGAGGATTCAGAGCAGGCTTGACCCATTACTGAAGTGTTAAATTAGAATTTCAAAGAGCAACTCCATAGTCACCCTTCGCAGGGATAATTTTTAATTCTTCTCCTGTCAAATGTGAAGTTAAGTCAATACTTGGTGTTTTATCTCATAACAAAAGCAGACAAAAATACTGCTAATTCAAAACAATCTAGGTTGATTCTTGTTTAATAAAATAGCAAAAGGCCACTGCTTCAATGTTTTAATAGGCAAGTTCTCTATCATTTTTTTACAACTTCAGTATTAATTCACATCAGTAGAGAAAAGCAGGCATTTTATTTACATTTTATGAAATTAAATACATAAATATATTTTCTCAACACAATCCACAAACACCAATTAAACTGAATTTTGCATATAGAGTAGATAATGACAATTGACCCCATTTTACAGCTAAGAATACGAGGAACTTAAGCTCAAGTGACTTGTTTAGTACATTTTTGGCAAACCTGGCACTTAAGAACAAGCCCCTGGCTCTCTAGCACAAGGTCTACCTCCATCCCTGTTGTTACCTATGCAAGTTCATTCCATAATTACAGGGAAATTTCAATCACAGGCAGGGGCAAATATTCCAAGTTCCCAAATTCTAAAAAACATTCCTGCCACTTTGTGTAAACTACTGGTTGAATTAAAAAACAAACAAAAAAAAATTGTCTAAGGCAACAATATGTTCAATTTTTGTAGCTGACCCTAAGCCAGCCTAAATAAATCATTTTAGCTGCCTGTTCAACACAACAGCAAAAGTTTAGCACAGCAAAAGCCAGAAAACCTGTCACAGCCATGGCATAAGAGTGGTTGATATCACCTGATATCCTAAACAAATCAACAAGATAGAACTAAAAACTGATACTGCAACTAGTACAAATTACAACACAGAAAAACACACACACAAAAACGCCACACATTTTTAATTATTAAAATATGCAATAAAAATTCTCATGCTGTTGCAGACATGCACCCTCACAGAAAACCACGTTACAATTATTTATTCTCCTCCTCAAGACACAGTCTGTGTAAGAAAATATCAGTTCCCTTTTAGTGACTTCCTTCCCTGACAGTGGTAAGCAAAATCAGTTAAAAACCAATAAAACACAATGTTGTCTTTACATTCAGCTAATGCAAGTGAATTATTAGCAGAAGCAGGTTTGACCCAATATTGGATTTTACATTTTCATCTTTCCTGTAGTGCCAGTTAGCTCAAACTTTCTGCAAGAAACCTTATTTCCCTTCTCAGAATCTTGTCTCTTAAAAAAAGTCCCTACTCCCCCGAGGAAATTCTAAGGGCAGGTTCACAGTCATCCTTTCTCAGCTTCCGCAATACAGCTTGAGTAAAAATTATTTACACAAGTGTAGCAGAACTGAGTACAGCTCATTTATGAAGAAGTTACCACTATGCTTATACAGCAATATTTCCACAAAATCAGAACAGTAAGAACAGTCTCCAAATCATGTCAACAGCAAGTAAAGTTACAGCATATGGCCCTTCCCACCATAACACAAAGTACTCCCTAGTGGGTTTAAATTTTTAAGAGTTCAATTCTACCACTGGCGGCCACTTTATATATAGTTCACATTTTTACTTCTCACTTGCTCTGAGATATCTAAATAGGTCTCATTTTGATCTTTTCAGGTTTTCAAAATTCATCAGTTTTACACGAGGAAATACCTCACACTGACCTTAGCAATAGATTTGGAAAGAAAAGATGGCATATGCAGTGGCAACCATGTGAAACTTTAATTGTATTACATCTTTGTAGTCAAATGCATCCATTTAATTATGGACAATGATACATCTGATACAAGGAGCAGAGCTGTGCCTGTAACAAATTTTGATTTCAGTCACTGAACAGGAAAAGCACATATTTTAAAACTGTTAGAAGTTGTGCAAATAGTCAATTCACCAGGAAAAAATGCCCTTGTTTCAGATAGCTTACTTCATGTCGAAGTAGGGTAAGCTATTCAAAGCATTAAGAACATCCACAAGGGGATGTAATTGCTAAATATATCTGTGAATGTATACCTTAGCTTCCTTTGCAGTACCTTGTCTGAGAAGAAAACCTTATGGGTAGCAGATAAATAAATTACATCCATAAAAGTAGGCAAGAGAAGAAACTACTGTCCTTCACTGTAGGACACATGAAACAGATAGGATGATCACCTCCAATGTAGGAAAATCAGTTCACTGACAAAGTATTTACACACCAATAAAAAAGCAGAGCTATTCCAGAGGCAGCAAGCTCTGCTCAGAAACACTGAGCAGCCCAGAGACAGCAGCCACCTCCTAAGAGGCAAGAGACCCAAAACCAAACCTCTGCTCTGAATCAGGAGCAATGCAATTCCTCCACCATCTTGTTGTACGCCCATATCCCCGTGTTCAGAGGGTGAAGGCATGCTGCTATCTGGCCTCCAGCCTCTCCCTGCTCCAGCAGAGATGGCTGTGTCCCCAGTGCCGATGCCTTTGCAGGCACAGCTCCTGCAGTCATCCCGGGTGAAGTGGGCGACACTCTCGGCAACAGCTGTAAAACACTGGCAACCTGCCCATCCCCAGCTTGGCATGACGGGGAGAGGCAGGGCCACCCTGGGCCCAGGAGCAGCCAGGGAGCGAGTCCAGAGGCCAGGAAGCAGGGAGCCAGCCATCAGCTGTCTCTCTGCCCGGGGCACAGGCTGTGCCACTGAGATGGTGGCCCTGCGAGAGCCCTCTCCTTGCACCCCGCAGCAGCTCCCACTCAGAGCTGTGCCCATAGCCACGCAGGTGGCTTCCCTGTGGCTTACCAACTGTTGAGTCTTGCTGTGACTCTAGCCTTGAAATCCAAAACTTTCCATTTCAGAATTTCCTAAACGAGCCATTATAGCATTTCTGATTAGCAGGGACTTTTCTCCCCTTCCTCAATGAAGCTACTTATGAAATTCCAGCCAACTCGTTAAGCTAGCCAAAAATAAATTTTCAGTAAGCAATTCCCCCTCAAAATACACACACACAAGTAAGTCTAACTCCCTAGAAAGTCTCACAGCCATGGATCAAGTTGTTCTGACACAAAGCATGGGACTATCCCAAAGCTTAATGAGATTGTATCAGAAGACCACAAAACAGTTTTCCTGGAAGCTGGGGGTGGAAGGAAATAGCTCAGAAACTGAATGATGAAGCAAATAAGAGGACGAGTAAGAGGCAACTTTGATAACTACTGTTACTGGAATCAAGTTCAGCAGCAGCAGACTGTTAGGGTTTTTTTTCCTCTTTAAGTGCCCACAGTACCTAAAACAGGATCAGAGCACCATATGCATGGTTCCATGGCGTATTCAAAAATAAATATATACTATTGTGAAACATACGTGCTATATACAAAGCATATTTGGCACTAACCAACTAAGGCTGAAAATTAATAGAAAAAACCTATTTAACCATTTAGGTTGTGGCACATAGCCTGTGGCCTATAGTCGTGGTGGTAGCATGGTTGGGGTGTGGCAGTGGTGAAATAGCAAGTGATTATCTCATATAAGATGGCCTGGTTTGGGGTAGTTTAGGTTTGGGGTTTTTTTGCTTTCACAGATTTGTACTGAGTATGTTTTAAGTTTGGCAACAATAGTGTTATACAGTTTGACTTGCTGGTATTGGTTCCTCAAATATTTTAATGCTGGTGCAGTGGGTTGACCCTGGTCTGATGCCAGACACTCACCAAAGACCTCTCTCTTACTCCTTTCTGCAGATGGAGAGGGGAAAGAAAGTATAATGAGTTCATGAGCTGAGATAACAACTGGGAAGGATCACTCACCAAACACCATCACAGGCAAAACAGGCTGTAATCAGAAATATTAACTGAATTTATTGCTAACAAAATCAGAGAAGGATACTGAGAAGCAAAATAAAACCTTAAAAACACCTTCCTCTCACCCTTCCTTCCCAGCTCTGCCTTCTCCCCCATCGGTGCAGGAAGAGAGGGAATGGGGGTTATAGTCAGGCCATCACCCTTTGTCTCTGCCACTACTTAGGAAGAGGAACTCTTCCCCTGCTCCAACATGGGGTTCCCTCCCATGGGAGACAGCTCTCCATGAACTTCTCTACAGCAGGACCATCTCAGGAGCAACAGTTCTCAACAAACTGCTGCAACCTGAGTCCATCCCATGGGCAACAGTCTTCCTCAAACTGCTGCAGTGTGGGTCACTCTTCCATGGGGTGCAGACCTTCAAGGCAGGTTGTTCCCCTGTGAGTCCTCCACAGGGTCACAAGTCCTACCAAAAACCTGCTCTAGCATGGGCTCCTCTCTCCATAGGTCTGCAGGTCCCTGCCAGGACCCTGCTCCAGCATGGGCCTCCCACAGGGTCACAGCCTCCTCTCAGGCATCCACTTGCTCCAGTGTGGAACTCTCTGCATCCCCACAGATCTCCATGGGCTGCAGGGGCAGAGCAGCTTCACCATGGCCATCACCTTTGGGCTGCAGAGGAAGCTCAGCTCTGGTGCCTGGAGTACCTCCTGTCCCTCCTTCTGCACTGACCTCGGTGTCTGCAGAGTTGTTCCTCTCACATATTCCTGCCCCACTCTTCTCTGCCTGCAATTACAACTGTGCAAGAACTTTTTTTTTCTACTTCCTAAACGTTATCTCAGAGGCGTTACCACCATTCCTAATTGGCCCAGCCCTGAGCAGCAGCACGTCCGTCTTTGGCGCTGCCAGGGATTGGCTCTGCTGGACAAGCAGGAAGCTTCTGGCAGCTTCTCAAAGAATCCACCCATTACCAAAGCTTGGCCATGCAAGCCCAATATAGATGATCAAGAGCTTAGAACTTGGATATTGACAAAAGAGTAAGCTCATGAAGAAGGAAAGACTAAAATCACAGTTAGGGACAAGGAATATTTTAAACATTAGTAGTTATGCATCAAACTCCATGTACCATCAACTGCAGATAAACTCTATTCCACCACAGGATACATTCTGGAAGTTACATACTGTAACTCGAGACAGAAAAAGTTCTACACGAGTCTGTTCCTGAGGACTAAGCAATAAAAACACAGTTAACCAGGATCTGTGAAAAGAAGCCAAGCAAAAAACCACAACTGAAAACTGAAAGGCCATAAAAATTAACCCAAGTGAAATTTCATGTGTTGGCCACCTACTTTTAGAGAAATGTGGATGGTTTTATCCCATTTTAAAACACTATTAAACTGTGTCACCACACAGCAGTTTCAAGCTCATGACCCAAAGAAAGAAATGTAGGGGATATCTCACTCTCTTAAAGCAGTAAAATAGATACCTAGAGATTGAAGGACAAAGGAATCCAAGGCAAAAAGGGATCTTCAATTCAATGTGTTACTTTTAAGGATAATGTTTTAAAGTTTAAGTGAGAATATTCAAATATAAGCTAAGAAAAACATGCTGAAAAAAACATGAATAGAAACATTTTAATTCCTCCTGATACTACTACAGCTTCCCTCAAGGAAAAACCAAATTGCAATACCTACTATAAAACTAATTCTTTTCTCAGTTCTAATTTTAAATATTCCTAGTTTGCCTATTGCTGTCATTTTGAAAGATACAGAGTTTGGTGTATAGAGAACACTGTAGTTTATTGATTTGGGACTACTGAAGAAAGAAAAGTACTGATAATGAAAAAAAGACAAGAATCTGGACCATAAAAAACAGATGTTGGAATAGGAGAACAGAGCATATTCTTCATTTATTATGGCCATAGCTGCAAACAGAGTTTTATCAACACATTTACACACTGGCAAATATTGTGTATAGAAGAGTGTCAGTACCCTTTTTTGGTTGTGGTGAGATGACTGGAGGAGGTTTCTGTAACATATTTGAATAGTTAGAGCCTTGCACAATGATACTGTAATACTCACCAATATTTCTAAATCATTTGCATAATACTGAACTTCTGTGACTTATCTAGGACCTTTCATCTGAATTTTTCAACATCCAAAGTTTGTTTTAAAAAGAAAACCTGTAATTTCTTGACAGTCCAGTTAATATAAAAGCAAATTAATCAGAGAGAAATGCATTGTACAACACTTTATATCATAATCATCTACAAATTTCCTTACCATTACAGCAGATAAGTCTTCTGAGCCTAACATCCCCACAATGCAGTATTAGAAAAATTCACCCACTTTAATGTACACAAATATCCATGAACCTCCAAGTATTGTACTATAATGCTGTCAAATAAACAGACTACTGGAATTCAATTTCCAGAAAGCCAAGGCAAAATCTACTGGCCTTCATCTGAAATACCAGTGTCATTTTCAAGCCCTGTATTTAATTAATACTATTTACTGTCAAGAGCCAAGCCATGTAAATATTTCATTCTTCCCAATTCAGGGACTAAAGGCAGGCCCAGAGGAAAATCTGCCCAAGTAAATGCATCTCATCTTCTTTGATGATGCAAGTGCTCAGTTGTCCTGTTCTTGACCCCTCTAGAATTCCTAGGCTCCAATATTGGTGATACAATGTCATCAATCTATATATAAAATATACATTGATTTTCCACAGATGATAATGACAGCTATTCCTTCTGCTAATGCTAATACAGTATAACTTTGTCCATATAAAAAGGTTCCTATCAAGGTAAGAAATGAAAAATCTTAGTAAAGTCCATTACAAAGTCAAAACCAATATTTAAGAAGTGAATAAAATCAAGTTAGCAATCCCATTTCCTAAATATTTTTTATTTATCTCACTGAAACTGCAATGTTCAAAATAATCTTCCAGGATATAACTACATACAAAAGGCAAGCTTCAATCAATTGAATGAGCATTTTCAACAGTCCTGGATATATATTAAGTTTGGTTCCATCAATGCAGTAAACAGTTCACTGACAGAGCACTCCATTTAAATCCGTTTACAGTAGGTAATGAGTTTTACATATATAAGAATAGTTTAATCCAGTTTTACAATGAATTTGAACATTGTGGCCTCAGAACTACGAAAGTATTTTAAAAGTACTTTAATTACCAACAAATCTAGTTCTGCTAGTTGCAAGCATAATATTTCTCTCTACAGTGCTCTAGATTTTCATAAAATTTAAAGGAAAGAAATGCAATATCCTACATTCGTGTAAATTGCAACTTTTCCACAAAATAATGTTTTTCATAAACTCCCAGTTCCAATTTTAGGAGAAAAAAGGCTTTTAGGGTGCAATTGTATAAATCTCAATAGATGCTCATTTCCTAATACTTCAGTTCTCATCATACCACCCGCACAGAACTTCACTCTCAGATTAGGAGTATCATTTTAACTCTGATTACATTAAATTCACCATAATCAAGCATCCACTTTTACAAGCATCTTCATAGGCAATTCATGTTAACTAATGTCACTACTGAACAGCAGTGACTGAACACAGAATAATCTTATCACATTTCATGCAAAACACAACTCCCCAGTTTTGAGGTCTAGCAATGAAAACACATTCCCTTTATTTATCACAAACCAATTCAATGTAGATTAAGTATCCCTCACAGAGAAGACCAGATTCATGAAGATTACACATACCTACATTTTATTTCAGCTTCTGTGGGAATCAGGGTGCTCTGAACTGACTTGAGTTCTAGGTAAGCACCATTCCAGCCCTGCTTTGCAAGCTCACAGAAGTGAGTTCTGCCTTATTCAGGTTTGATACTTGGAATCTACTGTAAGTTCCTCATTTGCATCCTTAAATTAATACCCAAGGCTCTTAACTTGTTTTGAGATAAGGCAGTTTTATTTTCAGTACTGCACTTTATTTTCTGACAGCATTCCCTTTACACAAACATGCATTAGGAGAACACAGTCAAAAATGAGACATTTGTCAGAATTTTCTGTATCTACTACAGCTGTAAACAACAAAGACTATAACTCAGAATGAATAGACACACAAATATTTTCTATCACACTTGACACTAACTACAACACAAACGACAATGAAATCACTACAAAGTTAGATGGAAACAGACTCTCCAGATCAAGAGTGACAGAAAACTGAGATTTCTCTAATGTATGTTCTTTTTGCTGAGAAGTATTCCTTACAAAGCAAACCACTTCATGGAAAAAGAGAGAGAGAAAAAAATATTTTCTGACTGGTAACTTTTAGACTGGAAATTAAAACAGATTTTCTTATCTGTTTGGGTTTTTTGCAAGTCTAAACTTATCATCATTTTAATTGCATCCCCTTTTCTGTTAGCACACAGCAACTGCCTCCTACTACCTCAACTAACATGAAAAATAGACCAAATAAGGTTTAACTAGTAGTTTCTTTTTCCAAAAAAATTGATACAGTGGTAGACAAGCTGAATGTGCACAATTTCAGTCAGAGTTGTGGTACAGTCTCACAACATACAATCAAAACCAACATCTATAATTCCACAAGCAACACCAGTCAATAGCCAAGGCCAGGATTTCTTAAATGACACTGCAACTGATGTATCCTTCCAATACTAGTATAATTCCAAATGGGTATACTGGTTAAAATAAACAGCTACAGCTCTTTGATCTTGCAACAGAGAAGGTGAACGTGCAAGTATGTCAAATAATAGGACTGAAGCCCTGGACACTCAAAAATCAATAGAAAAATTTCCAAGGATTCAATGGAACCAAGATTTTAAACTATCCCTTGGCTTATGGAACCTACTTTTGCTGAACTGTCTACAATAGGAATACAGAGATAACCACACACTTTAAAGCAAAAGGATATTTTGAGTGAAAACTACCTCTCTGCTTCATCCTTGCCCTATAAACCCTTTCATGACGCTCATTTTTTACAGTAGCTTATTCCTCAATGTTATCACCATAGAATTCATATGCAAATATTCATGTCATTTTTGCTCTCATTAAAGGTTTTGAACTTCCTAAACACAGAAACTGTGTTTTGGTCAGCATCTGTAAAGTTACCAGATTATTTTCCATCACTGTATCAACCAAACCTATAGTTTCGGTGCAGAATGTAGCAACAGTAAGGAAAAGATGGGGTTTTTTCTCCACATAAATTAATTAGGAAAAAAACCACAAGCAATTATATGGAAATTGCTTTGTATTTTAATATTTCCCTAATGCATTTGGTTTTTTAATTGAAAATTGAAATTGAGACAACTGAAAACAAACATACTATCAACTTGACAACAAAATTTCATGTTCTCTATAGAGAATCCTGGCAGTGACATTTTTCTCTTTATTACACACACCTAACTCATTCTGAGTGCTATTCACTAGGAAAACAATATTTTAGAGTCTTCGCATTTTTTTAAACAATTTGCTTAAATGCTTACAAAAGCAGATCATTATTGAGAAGACCTGCACATTATGATTATGCAGTTCAGGTAAGTAGTGTAAATAAGTAATAATTAATATGGTGTAAGTAATAAGTGTAAATAACATCTCTGCAGCTAAGCATTTTCAAGTTAATATAAAACAAAACCAAATTATTAACCAGAATTATAAACTTCATTGAAAATAATGAACTCCAGATTGTTTTATCTGAACTGAAAAGGGAAAAGACAGAATAAAAAAGCACTGGAAAACTGCTTAATCTATTTTCTCATTCACTGATGCTAGAAAATTAGGAAAGTTTAAAGAAAAGCATTGTTAGTTTGCAAAAACTGCTGAACATAATTAACAAAAGAGGAAATGATACCTGATGTGGGCATACGTAATTTTACCCATATTTGGTTGGCATTTTATAAACAGCTGTCCCCCAAACAACTAAAAACTCCTTCAGCAGGCTCATTTCCCACCTCTATATTTAGTGTACAAGCCTCAAAAATACATATTTCTGACCTTAATAAGTCAGTCTATGTGTTAAAAGACAACATTTATTCATGAGTACACTGAAAAGGTTCTCACATAAAATCTCAAATGCATATTTGTTGTAAAAGATTTATACCGAGTGAATATACTGGCATATCAAATATACCTAAAATAAAACCATAGCATTTATATTCTACTTTCTTTCAGTGCACTACCAAACTATTATTAGTCTGCATTTAAACAATCCGCAGGGGTCTCTTTTTCTAATTCTCAGTGGTATTATCCCTTCTTGAGAGCAGAGTTAAACAGGCACAGCACTGCCTGATGGAGTCATCAGACAGTAATTCTTGAGCAACAAGCAGTTTAAGTCATCAGTGTCATTATACCAATTTCAACCCTCAATTTAAGTAATTTATTAGTGCACAGAGTTGGATGGAGAAGCTTGTATTATTTCATATTCAACCTTTGCCATAAGACAGACCATAATCAGCACATCTGAAAAATGTCAATTCCTTAGTTACAGTATAAAATATCAAGCAAACCTAATGAGAAAGGCTGAAGGGATCAAGTGATATTCTTTCTTAGCACAAAGTCCCATTCCTGGTCCTGGCACCAAAGCAAGGACCCTCAGCTTCCATAACCAGTCTCACCATTATTTTCAAAGTTTCTAAAATATTAGTATTGCCACTCAGTGTACAGTATCACACATTACTTATAAGCAAGGTTTGTTCTGCTGTACCCTCACAATCAATTTAAGATATCTTGCACCAAACTCCCCAGTGAAGAAGATAAAACTGCAACACAATCCAATTAAATGCAATAGGATATAGACAACTCACCAAGACTCAGCGATGCAGACAACGATTTCTAGGGGCTGTGTATGCAGGGGGCCTCACTACTCAGATACATCTCAAGCATGCTGGAACAAATTTGAGAGAAAAATATTAGTCTTTTTGGATTTTTTTTTTTGAGATGGGTATAGAACAAAATTATGATGCTTAGTACATTGCCATCTTAAGCATAACACAACGAGGGAAACACAAACTTTGCAGAGCATTATCTGCTTTTCCAGACACAACTACAACCCCCTTCCAGCTGCACAATCACTCCAGCCACACAACTTCCTTTCTACCTGCTGCCTACTGCAAATTCACAGTGATAGCAGCTGAAGTGTTTACATTAACTTACACAGTATACAGCCTCTATTTTCACTAAAGAATCTGTGAGAACTCTGAAAGTGCTTGGTTCCTTTTTTGGCTGACTGCTTGATTTGATAGCACATTAGTTTCAAATCTCTAAAAAGGAGAAACTGGTGTTCTTTCAACCATTATTATAAGTTGCATGCACAGACGCATGTTTCTTCTCTCAGCCTCTGCTTACAATACTCCTGACCCAAGTGAACAGAAAGCCTTTCACTTGTATGGAGTCCCATAAAGCAGTAAAGAGTCCCACAGAACAGAGGCCATACATTCTACAGCAAAATAATTTCTTCAAGGGAGGAGGAGTGTGCCACTGCCCACACAAATATTATACCTTAATTTCTGTTTGTAGGTCAAACAGCACTTTGTGTCAAAGGTATCCAAGCAAACTACCAAAGAAGAGTTTTAGACTTTCCTAGTCTGACAAGTAAAAAGGCAGAACATATAGTAAATGAGAAAAATAAAATGAAAGATACATGACAATAGTCATCAGCAAAAAAAAAAAAACAAAAACAAAACACCACATGCTAATTATGCTTCAAGAGCAACAGAATTTAGAATGAACCTCTTTCTTTGTCATTTCTGCCATCTTACAGAAACCTTCTTCAAACAAACTCTGCATAAGTTCTTTCAGTCACAGACAGGATACCACTACAGTAACAGACTATTTAGGGACACCACTAACAAAGAAGTATTCTTATATAAAATATACACACAGAAGATAAGACCACATTATTTCCTCAGGAATGTCCAAAAAGCACACAAGCTCTGCGGATCACAAACTCAGGGCTTAGAGTGCGTCCTTGTTGACAGAAAAAAAAAAATCTTGTCTTGGAATAAAATTTTAAGTAAGCTACTAGATCTTTTGGCACTTCAGAGAGACACCCAAGAGAAGTCACAGTCCTAGCAGCAGATGGGGGCTGCAGCCCCAGCCCACAGTGGGGAGACCTCTTCCCCCGAGGAGCAGTAAACAGGACACTGCCCATGCAAACAGGAGCATTTCCCACTCATCTCCTGTCTTTTACCTGCTGTACATCAGTAAATGAGCACTCTACTACCATTTTGTTTCTTGACAACTAATGTGCCTGCTCACTTTTATTTTCCTGCTGTTTTTCCCTATTTTTGCATTCTACCTCCTGGTCTCTGTGGCCTCCAATACAGCTGCTAAAGAAGTCTGTACACAAGTCATGTGGCTCCTGACCATTACAGTAGTGTCCACAAGGCCCCACTGGAAAGGACAAGCTTTGCTGATTTTGATTTCTTCCATTCATTAAATGTTTAACAATAATATTGACTGAAAAGAAAGACAATGCATTATAGCTTCACAGTAGAAGCACTACCTTTGAAACACAAAAACGTGACTAACAAGACCTTTCTTCCCAAAAAACCTCTTGAATTACAGAGCAAGTAGCAACAGGTTCATGTATCTGAATAGATGTATTATCTAGTATAATATTGATACATTTCTCTAACTAAACTAGACTGTCAGTGAAGAAAAGAAGTGATGAACATGAATACGGACAACAAAATTATCTGTTAGTCCTTTGCCTTCCCTTCTCAAGCCCATTCTGGAGGCAGAAGAAAAAGCAAGCCAACTACCACCTATGCCTATGCAAATTTACACCCAATCCCACAAGAATCAGGAGATTCTTTGGATGGCCCTCAGAACTCAAGGGAACGTACTCTTGCATGAAGGCAGGTCTCACAGCAACACAACTCTGTTAACAGTTATGCTAACATGAAGAACATGAGGAGCATGTCACCGCCTTCATGAACTGAACAATTCACAAATTATCAGCATTACCTATGATATAAAAATGGAATACACCAGAGCCACACCTGCCATTTTCCAACACAACCATCCAATCCCCCATCCCACAAAGAGTAAAAGAAAACTGCTTTAAAGGTCAAAAAACCTCAACTAAAAACAATTGCTTTGGAACAGAAAAACACACTGTCTGTCTTCTGACTTCAGAACACTTTACATCTTTATTTTCCATTTGTGCACAGTCACTTCTTTCCCTTCTGGTCTATGTTCCAGGTACCTAAGATGTGTTTACCTCCTTGGTCCATAAAAACTTCATTGTGAACAAAACACACGACCATCAATGCCACAAACTACAGTTAGGCTGAAAGGGAGCAAGAACTGCCACTTTCAGACATACTTGGACAAGATCATCCACAGTATGCCAGCTTAGTGAGGCTTTTCTCATCTACATCCAGTCTTCAGGTTCCACCATTCCTAAACTAAGAAGAAAAGGATCTCACCATCTCACAAATGATCTCACCATCATGCAGTTATCACTAGCTTCACACAGAACTGTAGCAAGAAAATATTTCGGGGCCTCATGAAAAATTCAGTATCTTTGTTTCAAAGTAACACTTAAAAAAATCCAGCAAAACAAGCAAAAGTATGTTTGCACTGCAAATGCCAACAAAAATTGGCAAGCAATTAAAATGAAAAACCTTTAAACTATGCTATTAGAGCTACATTTTATAGCCTGTGAAGTATCAACAAGTTACATCTTTTTTTGCACCCAAGATAATGGCAACAACTCTTCTGGACTCATTTAAAGAAAACAAAGTACATTAAAAGTACATTTCTAGCCGTAAATTTTAATTTTGGAAAAAATGCAAAGGTTTAGACTGGAAGAAGAGC
Organism: Trochalopteron elliotii; assembly: GCA_024734555.1. Taxonomy (NCBI): domain Eukaryota; kingdom Metazoa; phylum Chordata; class Aves; order Passeriformes; family Leiothrichidae; genus Trochalopteron; species Trochalopteron elliotii. The sequence continues at coordinate 3,518,584 of JANPWX010000024.1, read as the reverse complement.
TTTACTCCTTGAGAATCTAACTGAAAACTGGAAATTATTTATTTATTTCTATACACTCAATATTCCTCCATGAAGAATCTATTTCAGAAAATGGATAGAACAGGATGATGACATTGTCCATGTATCTGGAGACCAAGGTATAAATCTGAATGAGAAGAGTAAGCAAAGTTAGCTGACAATAATCACATGTATTTCTCAGAATATATAAGTAGCTGGTCAGCAAGTCCTGACAATAATTTTGAAAGAGTAAAGAGAAAGGGCTGAAGAACTACTTTGTGAACTCAAAGCATGGTATAAGCAGAACAAAGAAAAATAATCTCCTCTGCAACCCAGATAATACTTGAACTCTCAGATTCACAAGTACTAAAACTAATGACCTTGGGTTTTCTTAGGGTTTGGTTTGGGGGTTTTTAAAATTAATTTTTAATTCCATCACACATGATGAATTTGTAAGTTTAAAAAAAATATGTGTAATAAGAGTGTCAGTATATGTTCTCAAATTTATTCACAGGCAGACTTTCCTCTATTCTCAAGAAGTTTTCCTTTTAAATGCAGTTTAGTATCTCCTGCATAATCCATGAGGTACAAATAGGTGACAAACTGCATTGTTTTTAATTGGAGTGATTTTCTTCAAAATCCATGGGCCAGGCTCATTAGAGATCAATACTGACAGCAATGAAAAACTAAATCTGTTCACACACAGATGAATTACAGCATAGGCAGAGTAAGAGTAAAATTCCATAATAATTCTGACTTAACAAGCAAAATGTTCTTTCACTTTCCATGCCCATTCTTCAATCCCAGGCTTCTCCGCTGAGGCAGCCAATAAAGCAGCCAATTGTGATATGCCCACTATAAATCCTACCCAAGAGCAACAATATGTCTTACACAGCTCACTAAAAAAGCATCAAAATAGCAACTCTCAGTCAACACTACAGCAGATATATGTTCTCACTATGTCTCCTCATAGAAGCTCACGTGATCCATACTACCTAAGATACATGGATAAATCAACACATTCGGTAGATATTTTAATTAATTTTTCGCCTATACTCTCTGCCCTTTCATTAATCCAATAAAGGTTTCCATGTAATGGGGACTATTCTAGCAAAATATAAGTTTTCTTTTCCAAACAGAAAATAACTTCTTGAAGTTCAAAAACAAAGAAAAAAATGTAAACAGGATTTACTGAGGACATTGCATCTTAGCTGCAAAAAGCAAATGCACATTCTAAAGAAGCTTCTGAATATCTAAGTAATGGGAGCACACTCACAGAAAGAGTGAGATTTACTATCAGTTGTAACTGCTAAAACGAGAGCAAAGGAAAAATAATATCTGTCAGTAACTGTATTAATGGGAGATTGTTATGGAAGCCATTTAAGGAAATGCAAGACTTGGAATAGCATAATGATGAAGCTGCAGAAGAAAAAAATGTGCATATTGTTAATATGTTGCGGTACAGCTTCAGACATTTAAATTAATGAACTAATTTCAAACTTCAAGATGTCAAGCACTCCAATGACGATACATTCTCCATAGGAATTGTTTCCATTATATATCCATAAAACTCTTAAATAAAATTTCCATTAGTCTTTAATTTGAATAACATGCAATTTCCACAGAAAAAGATTGAAAAATCATAAACAGTCACAAAACGCAGTGCAGCAAATCTACCACATTCAAGATCTATTTTTCCAACTATTCATCAACTCAAAATAATTGTATAAAATCGACAAAAGTATTCCAGATGCTCAGGAGAGGAAAGGCTGTTCTAGGTAATAGGTAAATGTAGGACTGAATGAAAGAAAATTAATTTCTTCCACTCATTTTTCCATCATATAAATGCTAATTCTGAATACTCACAACACTGACAAAATTGCTTTTGTCTTAAAACTGTCTAAAAAAATTCCCTGGGTTTTTTGTCTTTTTTTTTTTTTTTCCTAATTCTGTATCCTAAACTGATGAAACTATACAACCTGTCCTTTTTCATGTCAGATTTCTACTTGGTATGTTTTGAAAAGGCTAAGCTACTGAATCATTAAAATAGGGAGTGTTTGCATAATGTAAATACTGCTGACAAACTACTAACTGTAGAACTGGTACGATGCCTTCGTAATATGTAACCACTGATGTAATATTAGAAATTATTCTTACTACTCAAAGTTACCATTTCAGCAACACATATGACTGTTTAAAATGCTATTCCAACACAGAGCAGGAGTCCAGGCAACTGTATTTTATTCCCTGAAATCATAAAATATTATCAAAATATTATCTACAATAAATACATGAAATACATGTTATCTAAGCTCCATTATCCTGACGGTTAAAAGCCAAAGAATACTTCTGTAAGGTTTAAATTCCCAAGAGAAGAAGAGCTCAGATCCTGTCTGCAAGCACACAATGGAATCACAGCTGACGATGCACATCTTTTTCTGGATGTCTCCATATGCTCCGGAGGGTTTTTTCCCCCTCCTCTCCCTCCCCGTTTCTCCCTCTTCGCCTCCCTTGCTCCCAGCATTACATTGAAGAATTTGTCATTATCTGCTGCCAGAAGTATAAGAATGTTTTAACAACTAACAAAAATAAAGTAGTGCAGTGAACTTCACCTCATTTAAAAATAAAAATAGGGGATCCTGCCAGAGTCGCTGTCTGTAACTAAGTTAGCTAACAGAAGAAAATGGGTGGATGAATGGATGCTGTTACATGCCTTCTACAAAGTAATTATCAATGTTACTCTGTTCTTAGTTTAAAATGCTGTCTCACACAGCAGAGTATATACAGTAACAACACATTTAACCTCTGACCTCTAAAGCCAAACATGGACGTAAATGAATATTGAACATTTTAATGGCTATCAGAACACTGAAGAAATGCGTGGAATTTGTTAAATATACCTACTTGCATGCAAACTGCATTGTTTAGTGAGGCCAAGCACAGCAAACGTACAAAGAACTGAATGTGGCAAGAACAGTTTTAGTTCAGCCTTCCCTTTCTCCAACACGCAATCTATTAGTGCTCAGCAAACAAAGAGAGTTACGTTTATATTTAAATTTGGTAGCAATCCTTGGTTTTTCTTTTTCTTTCAAATGAACTGACAGCATCCTCAAGGCTTAGACTTCTTAAGCCTCTGCAATTCTGGTGTCAGGTGCTAGAGAAACTCCAGCTGAGCGCAGAAGCCCAGATTTTGCCAATGAGACGGTGACATCAGCAACAAAGGCAAGGAGTAGAAGACAGTGGGCATTGTAGCAGCAGCTGGCTCGCTCACTGACTTTGTTCTTCCTGCTGCAAAAGCTGGGCTCCCTGCAGATGGGCTAGCTCTTACTGGTTTTTGGAGGACAGAGGGAAAAGTTGGAAATGCCAACACCACAGAGAGTTTACATGCCTCTTTCAACAGAGCCTTTCAGCCTTCTAATGAGCAAGCTACACCCTAAACGATTATAAAAACATAAACATTATTCTTAAGTAATTAATTTTTACTTCAGAGTCCCAGTTTAATGCAATATACTACACTATATGTGAATAAATCCCTTATATTTTCTAATGCTTCCACCAGAAATAACCTTTATTTTCTCTCTCAAAAAACACAATTCCAGTTTAAAAACTTAAACTGATTCCAAAAGTACCATTCTTGATAGCAATAAAGTATTCCTTCCTCAAATGTCCTGAGTTTCAAATTTAGCACTGACACCACCAGGACACACAATGAGGAATTTACACACTAAGTAAAGAAGTGCCTTCAGACATTGCAGAGATACTGAAGGACCACATCAGACATGGATTCTCTTCCTAGTAGACCACAAGTCTGAGAAAATATGAAGTTGAGAAATCTTCAGGTTTTATATGAAATAAAAGAGCACAGTGACTAAAAAGATGAGGTGATTGCAGCACGTTTTACATGCATTTATTGCATAACACCCAAGATAAAAATATATTAAAAATAATGTGATTCTTCAGAATATTGCATGATGTTAAAAAAAAGATGAACCTTTCTTCTTAAAGCTGCACTCAATATTTTTGAAGGTTGAGTCCATGACAAAGTATTTTCTTCAAGATTGTAGATAACCAAGATTTCCTATGAACATTAAGCTTCTCACACTTAAGGATTAACCATTTGGGGGCAATTTACATATGGCACAACAGAGCCAACTTCTATGTCCAGTCCCCAAAGAGCAGTTACCAGAAATGCAGAAGTAAGGGATACAAATGCATGAGTGTCCATATGTGCTTGCATATGTCTGTACGTGGAAATATGTGCAAAGCTGGTATATCCTATTTATGACACCACTGCTGACGTAAATAAACAAGTGCTCTGGAAAAAAGTAAGAGGCACCAAGTACCTACACCAAGTGCAATAAAACAACCATTTTCCATCCACACTAAGCTGTGTGTAAGAAAACAAGATCTCTGCTTTAGGGTGTAATATTTTCAGTATGACATTAAAAATGCCATACCACATGGTCATTTCTCAGAGAGCATGCAACACAGCGGACCGGCAGCTCCCTCCCTTTGGGCACTGCCAGAGGAATCCCCCATGAGAGGAGCCCACCAGGTGGCCCAACACTGTCACTAGGTTATAAGGAGCCAGGAAATTAACTGACTAGAGTTGTTTTTATAGTTCAGTACATAAAAAACCCAAAGGGATAAAATCCAAATGACTGCCTTCAGCCACAATGGCAGAACAACAACGAAAAAAAAATGCTTCAAATACAAAGACTGGCATTCTTAAATGCTTACATATTTACAGTGGCAATAGAGCTCTGCTGCAACTGCAATAGCCAGGCACTATATGCTTACCTCAAATTATACTTAAACATTATGGGTTGAGTTCTAAAGCCTATTCACCTGCTTCTTACTACTCTGAGGGAGAAAAAAAAAAAAAAAAAGAAAGAAAGAACGAAATATAAAAACAATTGATTATTATCGAACAAGCAGGCTGTTCTCCTTTCACAAGGAGACTCTCCTGGCTAAATTACAAGTACATTTATACAGTGTCCCACATACACACACTTCAGACCGAAGTATACAGGCTAACTCCAACTAAGTATATATCACGATATACAGATATCACGACTTCCCGGTGACTACCAGCAACCTCCTTGCCTTTTTTTTTTTTTTTTTTTTTT